>JAQZBX010048945.1:0-20054 GCA_029593785.1 Cabassous unicinctus | reverse complement strand
ATCTATCTATCTACTCCTACCTATCCATCTATCTTCCTGCCTCTCTCTATGTATCTATCTATCTATCTATATATAAATGTGTGTGTATGTAAAATGAAATAAATCTTTCTCTCTCATTTGTCTTTCAGTCAACAAATTTAATTTGAATATGCTAGGTTTTTTAATATGTATCAAGATAAACAGAACATAGTTTCTTGTTCTTTAGAGAAGATAAAACCAATACAGAAATAATTTTAATATGAGCTTGTCAGTGATAAGAGCCACAAGAGAAGTACTGAATTATTTACAAGTTCAAGGAAGGAGAGCTGCCTTCTGACTTGACCAACAAAGTCTTCATGAAGGCATCCACATATTGTTGCAGAGTTCCATTTAGAACCCAACAACTGTCTCACATCATTTTCAGGTCTTTCCAGGCTGCTGTACACAAAAGCCCACAATAATTCCGGGTAGGGGTAACATATTTAGCAAATAAAAATGTGGGAATCCCAGTTAAATTTTAACAGATAAACAACAAATAATTGCTTAGTGTAAAGTGTTAGAAGAGAGTTATTGGTATAGTATAAGTATACCCCAAATAGTAATACTAAAATATTATTCATTGATTATTTGAAAAAAAATTTTAACTGGGTGTCCTCTATTTTATTAGGTATTTTATTTCTGAAAACCCTGGTAGTCAGAGATTTTAGATTCATATGCATTTACCTCATCCCCAAATTGCGAGGAAGAGTAATAAAAGGTATAGATATATATAGGGATTCTATACCTTTATTTCTTGGAAGCAGTTGTCAGGATAGTTCCAAGGAATGTTCACTGTTGGAGTGACCATAATGTGATTCACCAACTATGTCCATCTCCATATTTGGGGCTCAGGCTAGGATGGGACTTCCTACCTCCTTTGTGGTTGGATTAGTTCTGGTCAAAGAATTGTGAGGAGAAGTGATGTATATTGTTTGGACAAAGATTTAATTTCTAATTAAATCTTAGGGTCAGAGATTTAATTGTTAAAGAGAGACTTTTCATAGTTCTCCTTTCCATTTCTTCAACTGGTAACATGTGAGATGGTGGCTACTCAGTCAAAGTGGGTCCCAGAGTGGAAAACATGGCGGAGAGTCCAGACACCACTGTGATGGACATAAAATATAAACAAAAATAAACCTTTGTTATTATAGGCCACCAAGATTGTGGGGTTAGTTACTGCAGCACAACCTAGCTTATATTGACCAATATACGAACTGGTACCCAGCAGTGGGATGATATGTTCCAAATAACCCATAATACGTTGTCATCCTATTGTCATAAAATTGTCATAAAATTGTCTTGTATGACTTGAGAAATGATCACAAGTTAAAAAGCAGATTCAATCTAGCTATACTTTGAAAGCTAGCAGTTTCAGCACAACAATAGTTTGGATGCTCAACACAATTATTTGCTTGCTTAATTGCAAGTTGCCAGCACAAGCTGGTTGAAAATGATGTTGGGTCCAAAGCCATCAGCGGTGGGTGCTGGTTGCAGTGCAGTGATGAGGTGGCAGCAGGCCTTGTAGTGCAGCATGGGCATTCGAGCTGGGAGTCAGAGCAGCTGGAAGTAAGCCTGCCTCTACCTAACACCCACCAAAGTGGTATCTGCACCAGGTGTTTATGCTTCAGAGGTCAGGTCATCAAGGTCTTATCAAGGGACTGTCCCTCTGACAGGTGCCAAGACAGTCCATATCATGTCCTCACAGGAATGTCTGCTTATCACTCGTTATACAAACAGGTTTCTCTCAATTTGTTTACATTCTAAATGTGGTCAAGGTGTTTAGCGTGTTTTGGGGATTCAAGATCATTAATATCATTGCAGTACACAACGTATTGGCTAGGGGGCTGGCAGTGAGGCAACTGGAAGGATAACAATTAATTCTATGCACTATTGAAATAACTTAGAAGGCAGAAAGGAATCTAATGAAATTATAGCTCTAGGCAAGGTTGGAAAACAGTATGTTAATGCCATTGTTGATTACTGTTGTCTGCATAGGACTTTATCTTAGAAAAGAGCAGACAGATCTGCAAATGGGAATGAAGGGAAATAGAGGGAAGCCACACTTTTAGAGTCTCTGGGAGAGACAACCAGTTCTCAAGCCTAAACAGTAAAAAGACAAAATGAATAAATAACTTGAAGGTAAAAGGCTTATTTTAAAAAATAAGCTTGATTTTGTGGAAAGAGTCAAAAGATAAAATCCATTGATAAAATCTTATCCATTGATAAAATCTCTGACTAGAATAAGGAAATGCCTAAAATTGGACAAAGAGATTCAGTGAAGAGAGACTAAAGGTGTAACTCTCCCGCTGAAGTCTGATATCTCTAAGGTATGCACAAGAAGTCGAGAGAAAAGCATGAGGAAGAAGGAAAAAAAAGAGAAAGAAAAAAATGTGCATGTATGTGTTTGTATATAGATGTAGACACATATATCACATACAGATAAATATCTCAGACTTGTTTTATATATATCTATAAAAATTTACATGTATTTATGTAAAACAAAATTAGGAAGTATGTCTAGAAATACTGGTCATTAGTACATGGAGCTGACTGCAACTTAATAGATAAGAAGCCAATCATTTGAAGAGAGTTTATAGTTGTAGAAACCTTGGGTCTGGGCTAAGAAAAAGATTTTTCCAAAACTTAAAATAATCTTTGGACTCTGTTGTAGTTTGATATTATTTATGAATTCCAAAAAAGATATTTGATTATGTAAGTATACTGGTCTGTTCCTCTGGGCGTGATACCCTTTGATTGTATCAGATTCAGCTGAGATGTCTTTGATTAAATTATGTTAAGATTTAGGCTTTGACTCGACGTGAAATGTTGAGTCCCCGCCCCTTTGGTTGGCTGATATAACAGACTCTCACACCAAAGTAGATACACAGAGAAGATACACAGAGGATCCTGTAGCCCTGGAAAGAGAGATGGACCTAATAGTTTACAGCTGACCTTGTGAAGAGAGCAGAGCAGCTGAGCCCGGAAAGAAACGAGCCCCAGGAAGAGAGACAAGCCTTATGCCAGCCTACAGCTGAGATTGGAAGAAGTGGACCCACAGAGCTTCAGAGGAAGAGGAAGGTTGAACCCTCGCAGATGTAGCCCACCATCCTGCTTCAACACATGGCAACAGAGTTTGGTAAGGCAGTAACCTTGAGTTGGACTCTTTAGAGCCTTGTAACTGTAAGCATTTACCCCAAATAAATACCCTTTATAAAAGTGAGCAGATTTCTCGTACTTTGCATCAGCACCCCTGTGGCTGACTAATGCAGACTCCTATCCTTCTACAGTCAGAAAGTAGCCTGAGAAAGCATCTAGTCTCCAAGACAGGCCTAGTCTCCAGTGCTCACTGCAGACAGGGCCAAGGAGGATAATGGGGAAAAAAAAATTCAGAAGAGAAAAAAGGCCACCAAAGAACAATGGCCTGGAGAACCGCTCCCAGGGATCAGAATTGGGCACAATCAAGAACTGGTCCCATCCTGGGAACCTAGAGGGATTTCAGAAACTAGCATATACAGACATAAAAAATTTCCAATAGATTTCTTTCTTGTTCTAAACCATTATAAGAGGTATAAGCAACATACATGACCACATTTTGCCTGTAAATCTGCCTGCATTACATCCAGAGTGCACTTGTAGAATCTTATAAAATTGCTAATTCTGATCCTTCTTTAGACAGATACTCACTACTCCCCCAACACATTTATTGGAACAAAATGCTGAGCAAGGTAATAATAACAGGTGGTCCCTAAAACCAGAAAGCATCACTATCCTTATTGCAAGCCACATATCACAGACGTTTCATAAATAAATGCTTGCCACATTTGTTACCTATTCTTCATAATTGGATATATAAACCTTTTCAATTTAGGCTTTTGATAACTTAAGTTTACCTGTTGAAAATATCACTAGCTGTGCCATTACATTTCCCACCAATTTTCTGTACATTCAGCTCCACTCATGAGGCCTTTCTACTCAAAATCTTTCCACAACTCCAGATTACCTTCCATATCACAGGCAAACTTCTCTCTCTGACATTCTGGGCCCCTCAGACATGAGACCCTCTCTAATCTTTCTAGCTACTAGCCTAAGAGCACATAACTGCCACAAAAGTAGACGAATGGAGTGGGTGGTGTTTTCTGCCCAGAGGAGAGAGCAATTTTGTATACCAGAAGCTGAGACTAAAGGCTTTTCATCCCACAAAACTCTATCTAGGCTCTTAGAAATCATGACACTGCCTGACATACACTGTCAAACAATTTGACCCTCGAAGATTCTCTTTTCTGCCTAATCGATCCCTGTTTTAAATCTTGTCCCCTGATGGTGCTCACCCAGACCTTTCAAACCCAGCTGGGCTACTGGACTTTTGCCTCTGGAAACCTGCCCTGTCGCTGTGTTGACACCATGGCATCTATCCATTGCTGGCTACTGGTCTTTGTGCTCATATTTCCCTTTGGCAATTGTGCCGTTCCTCTGGCTAGGGCCTTTCCTGACATCAGTCTTCACGCGACTTTGCCCCATCTGTCATTTACTCATCCCCTACTCCCTTCTTGGCTTCAGCTGCTATTGACCCAGCCTCATACCTTCAGGTGGGGGTTATAAAATCCTCCTCTGGGAGTTGGCAGGCAGTCCTCTCACTATTCCATATGTTCCAGCCAAACCAGCCAAGCCATCTCGTCTAGTGGCTGGCTAGAATTTCCTTCCTCCCTCTGGGGTTTTGAAGGACGGGAAAATACTGTCTGTCCTTCTACATCTGCCCTAAATGTCATCTCTTCTGTGAAGCTTTATCTGATTCTGCTGAGCAAAATTAAGCAGTTCTCTCTCTACCCTCCCACAGCACTTTTTGTTTCTTCCAATTTCTATTAATCTTATTGTACAATAATTCCAAACGAAGCAAATGCTTTATTTGCCTTTATGGCCCACCTCAGATGCCGCTTTCTGTATCTCTCCTTGACTTTCTTCTCCCTTTCAATAGAAGAAAACACTGCTTTTCTCTGTTTCCTTGGCATTCACAACAGGCTCGAAGGTCCTCAATGGCAGGAATATATTTTATTCATCTTTGTGTTCTCTGTGCTAAGCTCAGTGTGAGTCATCACTAGGTTTATGTGAAACCTGCCTGTTAACATAGACTTTTTTTCTTTTCAGGGGAGAGTACAAACGCAATCCCCCACTACCACAAATTATGCAGTCGAGTTTCCCACATTTGGGGAAATCGAGGGGTCAGCACATCCGGAGTGCAATGGATAAGCCTCGCCCTGGGAAAACCACCTTCGTGATCATGGCATCTCCCCTGCCAGGTAAGTATAACATAGACTTTTACGTGTTATTTCATTTGATATTCAGATTGACAAATAAGATAAAAAGAACAGCTATTTTCTCCATGAGAGGATAAAATTGAAGCTCAGAGGGTTAATCAGTTAGTCCAGTCTCACATGGCTACTAGAGCCTAGGTCTGAAAAAGACTATCTAATTATCTTTCTACTATTCATTTATTCATTCATTCATTATCTGGATGCTGGGGGTTAAAAGGCAAATAAAATATCATCTTACCCTAAAAGCGCTCAGAGACTAATAGTGCAGATAAAAAATTAAACATAGAATAAAGTACTGTTTGATAGAAGCTTTGAATGAAGAAAGTTTAGAATTCTATAAGAACACATAAATGGATAGCTACCCAGAGGAGATGGGGTGAAGAAGGTCCAGGAAGTTTTTTTTGTTGTTGTTTTTTATTACAGAAGTTGTAGATTTATAGAAAAATCATGCAGAAAATAGAGTTCCCATATACCCCTCCCCCTCTCATTAACACCTTGAATTAATGTGGTACACTTGTTACAACTGATGAAGAATATTATTATAATTGTACTATTCGCTATAGTCCATGCTTTATATGAGCATACTCTGCCTGGGTTGTACAGTCCTAGGTTTTTTTTTAAGTTTTTATTGTTGTAACATCTATACAACCTAAAAGTTTCCCTTTAACCACATTCATATATGTCATGCTTACATTGTACAGAGTTTCTGTTTGGGGTGATGGAAGTTTTGGTAATGGCTGGTAGTGATGGTAGCACAACGTTGTGGGTATAATTAACAGCAGGAAGGTCTTTATTTGGGATACTTCTTTATATGGGATATTTCCTAAATTGGATCTTAAAGGATAAACAACCATTATTCACATAAATAAATGAGGAAAAGAAATTTCTTGGCAGGAAGCAAGCACATGCCAAGCCATGGGATTGTTAGTAGATGTGCCACTTGCAGGAAACTCCAAGTGCATACGTGTGGCAGCTCTGCAGGGTATGAGGAATGAGCAGGCAGAGCACTGACTCACTTCTTGGAAGAGATGGTTTATTAGTAACAATGATAGATTCAAAGCAGAATTATGCAACTCTCATGTGGCTTCCCTGTTTCCTGTGAAGGGCAATGACATTTTAAAAAAGGTAAAACCACCTTGGTCTTCATCACGACTTAAAACTGAAATGATTTCTGGTAGTAGCGGGAGGCAGTTTAGCCATCTGTTGCTTTAAATGACTTAGATTCCTCAGACCCAAGCCAGAATCCACCAGAAGACACGAAAGAGGGGGCTTCCCAGAACTCCCCTAATAACTACCACGTAAGATGCGATGAGCCACCATCAAAATGTGTTGTGAAACGAATTACATAGCTTTAATCTCTAGTCTTCTTAGAGCTTCCTTTTTCAACCAGGGAATACTTGTTAGTTCTAGAAATGATTTCTTAGTACCATGTGGTAGGCAGAACAAGAGCCCACTAAAGATGTGCCTGTTCTGATCCCTGGAACCTGTGAATGTGCTATCTTATATGGCAGAAGGGACTTTGGAGGAATGATTTAGTTAAGGATCTTAAAATGGGGAGATTATCCTAGGTTATCTTTCTGGGGCCAATGTAAAAATTTTTTAGGAGATACCAGGGATTGAACCCAAGAACTCATACATGGGAAGCAGGTGCTCAACCACGGAGGTATACCCGCTCCCCTTCAATGCAATTATCATTGTCTTTATAAGTTAAAGACGGAGGCAGGAGAGTCAAGGTCAGCGAAGTCACTCTGACAATGGAAGCAGGGGCCAGAGAGATGCAATTGCTGGCTCTGAAGATGGAACTGGGACATGAGCTAAGGCAGCCTCTGGAAGCTGGCAAAGCCAAGGACCCAGATTCTCCTGTAGAGGCTCCAAAAGGAATGCAGTCTTGTCAACATCTTGATTGAGACACATTTTGAAATTCTAACCACCGGAACTGTAAGAAATAAAGTCATGTAGCTTTAAGCCAGCAAGTGTATGACGCATTTCTTACAGCAGCAATAGGAAACTCATACATACCAGATCTCAGATTTCAAAATTCACTTCGTTTTTCAATAGCTGTCATTCATTATTGTATCGCCAACTTCTAGGACAATGCCAGGCACAAAATAGGCTCATATAAAAATATTTGGACTTAATCAATGGGTAAATTCATTCATTCATTTTAAGACCTTAAATTTCACCCACAATAAGGCAGATTGGGTCTTTTCAAGGTCTGTGAAATAATCGTAACATTTTCATTGTTGTTCTAAAAGTCTCTCATGTGAAAGTATCTCTAAAACAAAAGAGTCATGGGTATTTGAATGAAATTTTAAGCAAACTTTTCCATGGAATATAAAATATATGCAGAAAAGTGCACAAACCATGAAGGAATGTAATGCATTTGCACAAAGTGAACACACCTGTGTAACCACTACCAGATCAGGAAATAGAGCACCACCACCCTGAGACCCCCTCCTGCCCAGCCATTTACTGGTTCCCTAAAAGTAACACATCTGGCCTTCTAGGAGCACAGATTCATTTAGACTGTTTGCCATTTTTTAAAAAATAGAAACACACAATATTTGTGTCTGGCTTATTTCACTTAACAATGTATGTGTGCCATTTATGTTGTTATATAGCAGTTTATTTATTCTCATTGTTATATAGTATTCCATTTTATAATTCATCCATTATATTGTTAATGGATAAGTGGGTTGTGTCCAGCACTTAGAATAATGCTTTTATGAACATTCTTTAAATGTCTTTTAATAACCTTATTTCTGATAGTCTCCTGCCTATGAGTAGAACTGCTTGGTCATAAGGTGTGCCTATGTTAAACTGGGGCAGACATTACCAAACAGCTTTCTAAAGTGGTTGTACCAGTTTATACCCCCAACAGTGGTGGATGAGACTTCCAATTGCTGTATACTCACATTGGCATTTGGTATTTACATTTTTTTTAAAAATTTAGCCATTCTGATGGGTACATAGTGTGTCTTATTATGATAGCCGTATGCCTCTGATATGTATTAAGATTTAGAGCCTTTTCATATATTTATGGGCTTCTTTTATGATATCCTTGTTCTATGGAGTTGTCTGCTTTTTTCTTAGTGATTTGTAAGAGGTTCTTACATTTTCTGGTTACTCTGGATATGAATTCTTTGTTGGAGATACATATTGCAAATAACCTCACCTTATCCTTGGCTTGCCTTTTCACTTTCTTAATGGTGTCTTTTGATGAACACAGTAGTAACCCACTTTATTGATTTTTTTATGCTTGTGGTTTTCTGCCTTATTTAAGAAATATGGACTATTCCAAATCAATGAAGATTTTATCCATCTTTTCTTCTAAAATTTTATTATTTTACTTTTCACCTTCAAGTTTCTGGTCCGTTTCATTTTTGCCATATGAATATCTACCCCAATACAATTAATTCAAAAATTACCCTTTGCCTGCTATACTGTCACTTTTGTCATAGAAGAGATTGTATATGATAGATCTGTTTCTAGATTGACTTTTTCTTCTATTGCATATGTGTATTTGTCTTTCCTTGCAAGAATACCAGTCTTAATTACCATAGGATTTTTTTTCTCATTGTCCACTCGTTGTTGTTTTTTCTCTCAGTGTCTGCTCATGGTCTGCTCGTTGTTTGTTTGTCTTCTCTAGGAGGCAAGGGGAACTGAGCCCAGGACCTCCCATGTGGGAGGCAGGTGTTCAACTGCTTGAGCCACATCTGCTCCCTGTAGGATTTTAATGAGCCTTGATATCTGATTGTATAGGTTCTCCAGCTTTATTCTTTGTCTTTAAGATCATTTTGGTTATACTTGGTCTCCAGTTTTACATATTTAGATCTTTTCATCATATTCCATGTATATGTTATGCTTTTTGCTATATATTTTCATCCTTTTCCTTCCCTGTCCTTATGCTAGAATCTTCACTTTAAAAAAAATAAATTCCAAGTAGCTTAGTAAAATTCTCTGTCTTTTCAACTATTTCATGTATAAGCTAATCACAATTAAAGTCCATGGCTAATAACTGCAATTATTGGGTCAAATGTAGGTCTGTTTCTATTGTCTGTTTTACTCTTTATCGTGTTTCTGTGTGTGCTTGGCATTTTTTAAAATTAAATGCTTGACATTAAATATAAAAATTGGAGAAGCTCTAGATGATGTTATCTTTCTCCAGATTTGGTACACTCATTCATGTGGTGGACAGAGAGTAGAGGCAGAGCACTTTCATCTAATTTGCAACTGACCTGACCCAAAGTTAGGCTGCAGTTTTTACAAGGCTTTGGGTCACTACTGAGAGTTTCTCCTTGACATTCCTAAACAACAATTTACTTTTCTCCTTGTCACTTAAAGACTGCTGAAATTTTTCTTCTGCTTCGAAAAAAATCTACCAACTCAGGCTAACTTCTCTGCACCTCCCTTCTTACCATAATCTTGGCCCTCCAAATTCTGACTACCACTGCATCCTAAAACTCCATTTTTTTTTCCTTTCTAGCCCTTGGAAACACAAATACTCTGATGTCTTCTCTACATTTTGGTGATGGTTCTGTTACAGTTCCAGCATTTTGCTGTGTCGGTGGTTGGCAAATGTCCTGAGGAAAGGATGCTTGATGCTTCCAGACTATCTCCTCACCTCTTTGGGCTTTATATTTTCCTTTTCTCCTGGGTCTTGGCCCCTCAAGCCTCGGCTTCTGTGAAGCACTCTGATACCTGTAGAATATCTGTAATTTTGCTTTTTGAGTTGTTCCTGTTCCCACTGTATATTTGCCCAACAAATATGTATTGAATAAATACTCTTTGTCAGGCACGGTTCTAAACAGCAGAATAAACTGGACAAAACTCCCAGCTTTCATGGAGCTTGTATTTTACTGATATTGGTTTAAATGAATATAAGAAATAGATTCTTATTGGCTCACCTAAATGTATATATACACAGCGTGAAGCTGTAAATATATGAATCATCAAAATAGGGTTGTCAGGATAATTTGTAACAGAATTTTGTTGTCTTCATGTGCATTTAAAATCATGAAATCCCTCTCCAGTAAGGTGCTGTGCCTTCACTGCATGCTCAAAAATGTTCTGGAGATTTTTATTCTGACACTAAAAGGAAATTGAAGGGTTCTCATTTTTATCCTCGCCTAAAAGTGGTCGTATGCCGTGCCTTTACAAGGAATCAGCGATAGAGCTTAATGTAGTAATTTTCTTTCCAGAAGAATTCAGAGCCTGTTTTCTTATTCAGCCTCCCACTTTCTCAGGTTTCCCGACTTCCTCAACACTATTTTCATATGCGTTACTGCTGGACAACCGATGTTTCCCCCAGCCCATTATTTTATTTCACTAATTCTTAAGGCTATCCTCTTGCCTCACTCAGTTGCTCACATCTTCAGCCACCACAGCACATTTTAGAATTATCTCATTCTAAAAGTGCAGAAATATGCCATAAATTAGGATTCTATTGTGGTTTAATAAATCACTGCAACCATAGAAAGAATGCCACACCAGATGAGGATAAGCGTTTTGATCCTGCCAGGGGGCGTACTTTCTTCTCATTTGTAAATTTTCCAGTTGTTTTCTGAAAGGGGTTGTTTAAATCCTTCCTGGTCCGGTCTACATGGCTAACTAGGGCCATCATGAGGCTGTATTTACCTTTAAGTGATTTGTTTCTTATTAAAGTCTGTGCCAAGTAATATTTCTGGTTCATTGGAGATACCAAAGTTATCCGAAGTTTTTTACATTAGAAAAAGTCTATACTACCACCCACCAACTTCTTTGTGGACGTGGCTTCGGCAAAGCCTGCACGTTTTTTAATTAAAATATACTCCCAAAGATGGTGTCCTGTATTGAATGGCGAACTCTGCCTCAGGCACTGGGAGTTCAGAGTGGAGAAGACAGCAACTGGTCATTGTCTTTTTCCCAGCCCTCTGAACAATTGACTGTATTAACAGGGGTAGAGGCGCAATAGTGAGAGCTGTGCTCTCTGTAGAGCAGGGAACAAGATGCTTGCATTGTGCATATGTGAAAGAAAAAGAAAATACAAGAGATATGCTTTTAAAGGTTTATTTACCAAAAAAAGATCCACAGCACTTGAAATATTAAAACAGCAGAAGTTGATATTAGAATTATTTTCTCAAATCTATCTGTCCTCTTTTCTGTTAACATTCAGTGATTTTGCCATATGTGGATATTTTTGTATTAAGGCAGATCTCTATATTCAAGATAATTTTAAGCCTCAATTATTGACATTCTTGATTGCAGACTTTTAGTAAAGTATTTGAATTCATACTTTAGAGATATTTTTATGTTGTCAAATAATTTTAGGTATCTCAGTTTCATTTGATGTGAGCCGCTATCATAAACTATCAAACTTACATCTGGATGTATATAAGACCAGTTACTAAGGCATGTATATTTTTATATCTGTCCTGTTCCTGAGTATCAGAAAACTGTGCTTTATAAGCACAGATTAAGTTAATAAGAAAACACGGTTCATAACCTAGTTTGGTAGATTCTCTTTCCCTAACTACCAAAATCTGTTCATTTACAATTTAGACACTCCACAGACAAAAATGAACTAGAAATATTTACTTTATGACTTACCATATTCCATTGAAAGAAGAGACAAAAGATTTAGTTAGAGTGTTATAAATATATATTTTTTCATTTATGCAGCACAAACAAAAGGTTTGAGAGGCTTTTGGGAAAAAACATATAATAAAAATAAATTTTATGAATTTATGTTAACACATATTCTTTGGTGATTTATTTTGAACTTTAATTTTAAATATATTTTAGAGAATTTGCAAATAAATGTGGTCATGGGTCTTTGATGATAACAAGTAGATCTGAATTCCCTCCTTTGGGGGATCCCTTTTCATTGGTTTTCTTTGTATTCATTTCAGGCGCCTCCTTTTAAAGGCCCCCATGCCTAACCCCCACCCCCGTTTTACTAAGGAAACAAAACTAGGCTATGCCTATTAGAAGGGAGATTTATGGTCAGGAAGTTTCCAGATTTCTGTGATTACAAGGCCCTTACCTTTTGTTTCTCAAGATTCCACTCTTAGTGGAATCCACAGAGCACACTATGAAGAGAAACCACAAAAGAAAAGGAATATTTCTTGACTGCTTTCAGAAAAACTTCCTTGAATTCATTTTTCTTTAACCTGCTGTGCTCTGGAAAATGTGACCATTGCTTCTTTGTAAGCTCCTGCTTTGAATTTTTGCTTCCCCTGGCTTAAATTAAAAATTGTTCTATATGTCAAGAAAGCGGTTGCAGCTCAAAAACTACGCAGAAAAGGACAAATCAGCTGGCTCAGGGAGTGCCTGCAGACGGGCATCTTAATGGAGTCCCCACCGCGCAAGGTCTGTGCCTAAGCTTTGAAGGTTAGATAGAGTTGATCGGGATTTGGAAGGACAGACTCAGAATAACTAAACACAAAAGAGGTTGATTTAAAAACAAAAATAGCAACTGATTAATTCAGAATAAGAATATTGAGAGGAAGGGCTCTTATTTTTTCTTTTTTTTACTGTCAAAATGAAGTTACTTTCAGAGAGCAGTGACACGAACAGACATCTGCGCACTGATGTTCATAGCGGCGTTATTCACGATTGCCAAAAGCTGGAAACAACCCAGGTGTCCATGAACTGATAAATGGATAAACAAACTGTGGTGTATACACACGATGGAATATTATGCAGCTGTGAGAAGAAATGAAGTCATGAAACATATGACAACCTGGATGAACCTGGAGGACATTATGTTGAGTGAAACAAGGCAGACACAAAAGGACAAATACTGAATGGTTGCGCTGATTGGACTAAATATATTGTGTAAATTCATAGAGTTAATAACCAGAATATAGGTCACTAGAAAATAGAATGAGGGTAGAGAATGGAAATCTGAGGGTTAAGCTGTGTAGAATTGGTAAAAGTTATTTGTAAATCTTTGGAAATGAATAGAAATGTTTAAAGCATATCATAGGGTTTGTAACTAGCAGTGCTATTGTGTGGGTATGACAGTGACTGAACGGGAAAGTCTAAGGTCATGTATATTACTGTGTAAGACAGTAAAACCTCATGTAAAACACGAATATGGGTGATAGTCATATATAAGACTTTGTTTCTACAAAATATAAATACAAATATACTATAGAGAAGGGAAAAGAATAGCAGCCATGCAGGGCAGGGGATGCATGGAGAAGTTGAGAGGTGAGTTTTGTTTGTTTTTTGTTTATTGTTATTATTGGAATATTGAAAGTGCTCTAAGAATGACTGAAGTGATGAATGCACAAATATGTGATTACAGCAAATACCATTGATTGTACACTTTGGATGAATTTATGCTTTATTAATATGGATCAATAAAATTGATTTGTTTAAAATATATATATTTACACAAATAACCTTAACATTTAACATCATCTGTCATATTGCTTTTCTTAGCAAAACTTTCATAAAACAAAATTTTAAAAAGAAGTTACTTTATTTCTTATTTCCAAAAATATGAATATTGTGAGAAAAAACCCAGAAACTTCAAAGACAATGAAGAATATAAATAACCCCAGAAAAAGGTGATGTTACAACCTGGAAGTGTGCCCTTTTAGGTATATTTTGGTACATACATGACAGTTATTAAAAGAAAAATGTAATTTTTCTAGATATGACTTATAACTTGTTTATCCACTATTTCCTAAAGCTCTTTCTATATCAGTAGAATGCTTTAATGGCTGGAACATATTTCATTGTATGATTTTATCTTTTATTATTTAACCAAGCATTTACATAGGTTTGAACATTTAGGCTGTTTTCAACATTCTTGCTCGTATAAACAGTCTTGGGTTGAAATCCCAGTTCTACAACTTTAGGACTGTGTGCATATAGATAATTTAATTAGTGATAAATTTGTGGGGGAAACAAGTTCATTAAAATGTTGGACTATCTGGTCTAAAATATATGAACACATTCACTTAGCGATGGTTAGTGTTTTTTTCTTAGAAGTACTTTCTTTTTTGCTGATTAAAATCTTCAGCACCACATCATGCATCTGTTGATAATATTCTTTGCCAAAGCCTGATTGCTTGCACATTATTTTAGGATTCTTATCCTACTTTGTATTTCAGAGGCTTTGTCATTCAAAATTTTGAAAAAGGTATTTGTTATATATTTGTGATAGACTGAATTATATATCCAAATTTAGACATGCTCTTAACCTTAATCCGCATTCCTGTAGGCGTGAACCCATTGTCAAAAGGATCTCTTCAATGTGTTATTTTCAGTTAGGGTGTTGCCCAACTGAAAGAGGGTGGGCCTTAATTTGATTACTGGAGTCCTTTATAAACAGAATCAATTCAGATATAGTCAGAGAAATTCATGGGGAGGGTCAGGAAGCTGGAAGTCACGGAGCCTGGAAGAGAAAGGAGAGAACATTGCCATGCAATGCAAGGCAGGGATATAAAACAAGGAACCCTAAAATGGTACAGACTTTGGGCAGAGAGCCTTGCCTTGCTGACACCTTGATTTTGCACTTCCCCTAGCCTCCAGATCGTGAGCCAATTAATTCCCATTGTTCAAGCCAACCCACTGTATGGTATGTCATAGCAGCCTACCAATACTAAGACAATATTATTGCGTAAGTTTTTCAGGGTAGGATTAATCTAACAGTTTTCCTTGGATCCAGCATTCTAATAATATGTGAATAATCACACAACTTAAACTTGAAACTTAGGCTGGGATCACAGGCTTCTCCATTGACATAAATTGTGTGCAAGTTCTTTTCTATACTAGCAAAAAGAAAATTGGCCAATAAATAAGGAATGCAAAATGAGGAAAATTATAAGTATTTGAAATACTCATTGATGTGCTTGTATTAAAAAGTGTCATCACATTCTTATGTAGCTTTCACTCCACTATTAACAAACTAAAGAGGTTTTTCATTTTTTTAAATTTCACATTTGGAGATTACTTGAAATCAGTTGGCATTTTGTCTCATTCCCCTAGAGGAAAAATGTTTTTAATTGCCTTTTTAGTAACTAGAAAAAGGAAGAAAAATCAGCAGAATATTTGAAGTCTGTCCAAAGCACATGAATGATTTATTTCTATATATGTTCTTGTTAAATAAAACTCAGAACTAAAGCAAATAGTCAAGAGCTCACCTTCTTTATCCATACAGAAGAGTGGGATGTTTGATGTTACTATGAGAGCAAGGAAATACCTAAGGAGACTGAATGTTTCCTTCCAGAAATTGTTTGAACATTAGGTATCAACCTCAAGATGAAATGTGGTACATTCTCATGAATTAGTGGTTATAGTTTGGTCAGGTTTGAAAAAATGAGTGAAACAAATGCGCATAGCACAGAATTCTCTACAAACATTTTGTACAAAATATAATTACTTTAATAGAATATTTTGATTGATTTCTAATTTCTACATAGCAAAACATGCTATGGAAATCTCAGCAAGGCTCAAAATAGTATAATACAAGGGTTCAAATTAATTACCCTTGTCACAAAGCATCATATCACAGAGAGCTTAAACAGTCTTTTTTCTTACTTGCAGAGTTGCACTAGGATTTTTATAACCCTTTATTTTACTCTTTCTAGTTATGACACATGCGCATCGTAAAAAAAATCTAAATAGTTCCAAAAGTAGGAAGAAAAAGGTAAAAATTATCCCAAATCCCACCGCCAGAGGTAACCTCCATAACATGTTTGGAAAAATCTCTTTCTATAAACATAGATACAGAATAGACATGTAATCTTATATACATGGGATGTGGCCTAGGGGTTAAAAATGCAGGCTTTGGAGGAGTACCTACTTCAAAGGTTACTATAAGGAGTAAATTAATTAATAAACAAAGAAGAGTGCCTGGAACATAGTAAATGCTCAAAAATATTTGCTATTATTATTTTTAGATACATAGGGGTCATAATACATAGGAGCCACAAGTTTGCAACCCCTGGACTATATCTGCAAAACAAATTTTAATAATTGTTATAAATATAATTCAAAACGATCTGTTGAAAAATATGAGTAGGATTGAAAATAATGCTTCCCTTAGCGTGGGGAGAAAAGGGAATGGATTCGTGAGAAGAATGCATGGGGATGTATAGGTGAGAGTGCTAGCTTTTGTTTGGGGTGATAGGTTCTGGGATGCTAATTCCAGTTTTTAAAAGAATACATTAAATAAATAAATAAATAATTGCTGGCACCCTGGCCCCAGAGCCTGTGATTTTCACCTACTGCTATGCTAACAATGGTAATAATAACAATAGCCAAAAAAACAATGATAGTAGTAATAGCTAAATAAATCAATAACTTACTCTGTGGCATTAAATATTCCAAACACCTTACATGTATGACCGCATTTACCCCTCCTCCCAACCCCGTGAAATAGAACCTATTAGCATTCACCTTCTACAAGTGAGGAAACTCAGGCCTAGGGAGGCTAATTAGCTTGCTCAAGATTCCACAGCCATAAAACAGTAGCGGCCACAGGCGTTCTGTTTTGTACCACGTGACACATGGGGTGTTATCTGTGTCTCGGTTATTTTGAGGTCAGGTGTGGAGTGTTGTTGAGGAGTTTGAGCTAGGCCTAAAATGGAGGTATTGAAATGGGGTCCTTCTGCAGAAGGGACGTTGAGGAAGAGAAGAGAGGCGCTGCCCAAGGAATGATGTTCAATGAATTTAGCGCCTGGTATGGCACAGACGTCAGCCTATCAGAGTGAAGCCTGCCCATATCCAGCCGGTACTGTAATAGCATTTCACACCAGCTCTCTCCTCAAAAAAAACCTATGACCAGGCCTTCTCCTTTGGATAAGCACTTGTCCTGTGCCAGCTTTATTACTTACAGCTTCCCTCACTGAAATTCTGCAGGGGTGCTAAGTCACAAGGAATTCATTTCTGCAACAGAACAGACACACTCACATTCTCACTACAGCAAGAAAACATTGCACTTACGATAAGAAATGTTTCACTTATTTCAAGCATTTTGCAGAAATTATGAAAAGATCAACTCTTTCAAACAAACTGAAGAGAATATATTATTTTCATGCATCATCAATATGATCAGAATCATGGCAGAATTCTGCATGAGGCAGGATGCTGCAGGGACCTGGAGCTATTCCAGGCTTGTTGCTTTTATATTAAATGGCCCTCATGCTTTTTGAGTTACGACTGCCTTTAAAAAATCAGTCTTCTATCTCCTACTTCATTTCCTGGCTGTTATACTTTCAGCTATCATACTTTCTGTTCTTTACTATGTCCTTTCTGCTGGGCACTGAGAGGTTAGAAACCTATTTTATGATTTGGGGTAATGGGCCTTAATTTTAACACGTGGCGTTTGTGTCCTTTACGTTGTCTGATTTTTCTAGACCTCTTCCTGCATTCCGTGAGAGGTGAAGCTTCTGGATAAAATGAACGCTGTATGTGGGTACGTGGAATTTATAGCTAATATTTATTTTCTAGTAGTGCCTCACGAGGTAGCAATCCGTCAGAGGTACTTCTGGATCTGAATCTAGTTTTACATATTCTGCAACTGCTTTCAGCCACTTACAAGTATTTAGTCTCTAGGGGATTGATGGATATTAATCAAATTCTCAAATGACTGATTTAATTTTTCATGTCCTGCATTTATTTAATAAATTTTATGGAACAATAGCTTTGTAAGGGAGTGGTGGTTTTGGGAAATGTGATGGTCAAGAAATGTGAAGCTAAAACAGCTTCCTGAAAGAGACAAGCAAGGCAAAAAGGCACTCGTTTACATGTCTTATGGAATGTAACTCAACAGCAATCAGTACACTTACGCTGGCTTTATCGAGCTCCCACAATCAGGGCAGCTGCAGACCAAATAATCAGAAAGTTATCTGGTATGCACTGAATCAGGGAAAGTGATCTCTAGACTAAAATTATCCAGACTAAAATTATCTTAGTGTTGCTTCTTTCTAGGAATTGTGAAATGCTTAGGATGCCCTATTTTTTCCTCACCATTATTTTAATATATTTTATTGGACAAGCATACTGTGATTTATTCCAGCAGTTCTTTTTTTTTTTAATTTTTTAATATTTTAAAAGATGCTTAGGTTACATAAATGTTACACAAAAATTACAGGGATTCCCATGTTCCCCACCTCCCACACCTCCCACAACCTCCACATAAACATCCTTCATTAGCGTGGCTCATCACCTCCAGCAGTTCTCTTTTGATGGACATTTAGTCTCCTACACTTCTGAGGTTTTAGTTTCATCATTAATACTGATGATTGAGTTAATTTCTTGACTGCATTCTAGAGGCCTGTAACTTCTACTTCATTCGCCTTCTGTAATGGAGTTTAGAAAGCCAAAAACCACATGACCCCGATATTCTTGCAGCAAATATTCTGGATGTCGTTAGGTTCCCGCGAATGGATGCCCCTGTGGGAAATTTAGAAGGCATATAGGAGCAGAGGGCAGCTTCCTGTCTCTTTTGCCTGTTTCTATTAAATCAGTGATACCCTTGAGGAGTGATGGGCTCCACCCCTGCTGTTATGCTGATACCTGCTCTTGGCACAATTCATGCTTTGAGAATGGCCTATTTTTTTTTTTTTTTTAACTCAATTTATTCACTTGCTCATAATGCATTTAACACAGGCCACCATAATGATGTGCAGTTTGTGTAACGTCCAAAGGTGCAGGGCAAGAGACAAGGAGGGCCTCCAATCCTGCTTGCATTCTGCTGGCGGAACTGCTCGCTGCAGGTCTGCAAGCCCCAAGTGGGGACACCTTTTTTTAATTCATCTGCCCAGAAGCGATGCCTTTAAAACATCTGTCTACTTAAAAGTCTGTGTGAGATGCATCCCTGTGCTTGAGTTTACATATAAATATGATATGATTTCACCCTTAAATAAGCTTGAAATGTGACAATGCTTGATATATTCTCCCTCTTCTTTATAGTGTTGAGTACACCATGGCCTATCTGCCCTAATTCAGCTCATTTTTATTCAATACTCCTGATCAATGAGTATTTCAGTCATTGCATGAACTTGTTCATTTTAACATGTTGCAGATCGATGATGAGTTATTTGACATGAGCTCTATTCTATACTGGTATTTTAAGGAGGTTTATACTCTTATCTGAGCCCTTCAGGGGACATCGTAACCATCAGCAAGACATTTCTACATGATTGCAATACTGTGACTTTCTTCTGCAGAAGGCATAACTATAATGGGGAATTCAAATTCGGAGGGGTAAATTTCCACTAAACTCTGGAGTCTAATTGAGACATCCAGCTTCCTATACCTTGACAAATCATCCTCTCACCCTCAAATTCTCCACCACGGGGGAAATTGCAGGTCTTTCTACAACATCTCTCCTGAGTGATTGCTAGCTGGTACAGCAGTTTGCTCATGGAAAATTTCATATTTACACACAGACTTTCATCTTCTCAATGCTAAAGATCTGATTTCCCTTAAAATGTGGCATTCTTTCTCTTTATTGGTTCTGGATCTATTTCACGGGGGATTTGCAGGCTAAATCTAACCTCAAATCAACATGAAATGCCCTTAGATAAATGAAGATTTTAAGTATACCCTTTCCCCACACATTCTTTCCTCCGAACTTCTTTTTCAATACATGTGAAATTTAAAAGGTAATTTTTAAATGTTGGCTTTGGAGAATTATGCCAATAAATCTTCTGAACTAAATAGTCCCCTATTTCCTTTAAAGTAGGTATTACAGTAATTTGAGTTGTTGGTAAAAAAAAAAAA
>JAQZBX010048944.1:0-20055 GCA_029593785.1 Cabassous unicinctus | reverse complement strand
AGATTACCTAAATATTACAAAGAAATTACAGGGATTCCCATGTTCCCCACCTCCCACACCTCCCACAACATCCCACACCAACATCCTTCATCAGTGTGGCACATCACCCACAATGGATATACACATCCTGGGGCCTTGCCACCGAGCATGGACCACATTTCACATCTGAGTGAGAGTGTTTTTGACACCTTAACAGAGTTTTGTGGAGTTAAAAGGTATAATGATGCTGCCTGGTTGTTCTTAAATATACTGGAAACAGTCATAAAAGAAAGAGAAGAGCTCAAGGCTTCAAATTCTCAACATAAGCACCACAAGAAGGATGTGAAAATTTTAATGTGCACCCTGAAAGGAAATATTATTTTGTGTAGTTGCAGACTTGAGATTTCTGAAAATCAGACCCAGAATCTCATTGTGCATGTGGCTGAATCACAATGTAAAATAAATTCCTAAACTTGAAGGGTGTCTGCGGTTAAAGTGAGGGCATTGGTTGAAAAGTAAAGGGACCATGAAAATTGGAATGGAGATATATGGGTTGATAATGATGGCAGTGGGGACGTTGAAACCCTATATTCTGCTGAATCTTTGCAAAATAAATTTGTAATGTTCTGCCTTGAGGAACCAGCCACCTGACCTGCAGTCTGCCCTGAGGAATCTGCCATCCAACCACCACAGGTGGGATATTTGCTTTCAGCACTTCAAACATGCCTTTCTACACCTTTCTGGCTGCCATGGTTTCCTATGAGAAATCAGCACTTAACATTTTTGAGACTCCCTTGAATGTGACATGTTGCTTCTCTCTTGCGGCTTTCAGAATTCTCTCTTTATCTTTGGCATTCCACAATTTGATTATAACATTGCTTGATGTGGGTCTGTTTGTGTTTATCCTGTTAGGAGTTCATCGAGCCTCTTGGATGGGTATATTCATGTCTCTTGTTAAATTTAGGGAGTTTTCAGCCATTATTTCTTTGAATGTGCTTTCTGCTCCTTTCTTTCTTCTCCTTCTGGGACTCCCAAAATGTGTATATTAGTATGCCTGATGATGTGCCACAGGTTCCTCAAACTCTGTTCACATTCCTTCATTCTTTCTTCCTTTTCCTCAAACTGGATGATTTCAATTGTCTTACCTTCAAGTTCACTGATTCTTTCTTCTGCCAGCTCCAACCTGCTGTTAAATCCCTGTAGGGAATTTTTAATTTCTATTACTATGGTCTTCAGCTCTGTTTGGTTCCTTTTCATAATTTCCATCTCTCTTTTGAATTGATCTGTTTATGTTCATCTATCATTTTTCTGATTTCCTTGTTCTTTACCCATGTTTTCCTTTTGTCCCTTGAAGAACACAATACTTAGAATCCTTTTCTTTTAAAAAAAATTGTATTCTTTGTCTGGAATGTTCCAGATCTGGCCCTTCTTATTGATGGTTTCTAAATCTTTAATCTTCTCCTTTGCCTGGGCCATTGCTTCTTGTTTCTTTGTATGTTTTATAATCTTTTGTTGAAACCTTGACATTTTGATATTTTAATGTATCATCAGAATTTAAACTCTGAGGCATCTGTTCCTTAAGCTTGTATCCAGCCAGTGTTATGACAGTTTTCCTTGAATGCGAGGAGGAAGAGGAGGAGTAGGAGGGGGAGGGGGAGGGGAAGGAGGAGGAGGAGGAAACAGTTTCCTCACAGTCCTGGGCACCGCACTCTAATGTCCTACAGCCAGCAACCGTTGCCCCAGGCCATATGACATGACTGATAATGCACAGCATTCTGTAGAAGAGTTCTGTGAGCTGCCTTTTACATGCAGGGAAAAGTCTTGGGATGGTGAGACCATTAAGCCAGCACCAGATGGATTGGACTGAAACACATGCTCCCAGTATGTACACAAGGGTTACTTTGGTTCCCTCTTCTCCCTCCAGAACTGAGACCAGGGATCCATACTGGGTCTATGGCCTGGCTCTGTTCCAAGGTAGTGAGGGGTGGGAGAGAGGCCAGCCAAAGTGCCAGGAGATCCGACCACTTATAACAGACTTTTCCTTGATTCAGCACTCGCCCTGTTACTGCAGCCGTTTAACTGTTTTCTGGATCTTTTAGAAAGGTGTTTCTGCCTGTTCTTGATGTTTGTTCAAAGCTTCTGTGGGGAGACACAGCCCTGAAGCATCTCATTCCACCACCTTGATTGGGGTGGGGCCTTCTGCTTAGGGTCTTTGATGTTTTCTGCCCATCACTAATTTATCTGGTTTACAAACTACAATCACCAAGGAAAATTCCAAAGTTAAATCTCAAAGTCTCAGAATAGTGTCTCAGCTTAATCCCATCATAGATTCAGCTAAAATGAACAAAAGGGGGTTAAGTAAAAGTTAGATTCTTACCAACCTTCCTGAAAAGGGCAGAGAGTAGATGAGGTTCAAAAAAGCAGCAGCTATCTTCTAATCCTTGGGTGTGGAGGTTGAGAGGGGGTATAGCACCATCAGCTGGTGAAGGAGTGAACACAGAAATCACTTTATCCTTTAAACACCTTCTCTGTGGAACTCAAGCTCTATCCACAGATATTTCAATCACATGACTGACAATGCCATCTCCAATGTCTTTTCATTTTGGGGGTAACAACTTTCCTACCATTGTTATGTTACCTAAAAGAAAATTTTTTAAAAGATTTATTTATTTATTTATTTACTTTTTAAAAAATCCATTTTAAACCCCACCCCCCTCATTTTTGCTGTTTTGTGTCCATACGTTGGGCAATTCTCTGTGCCTGTTTCCTGCCCTCTCCTCTCATCCTTCTCCTCCTGTCTTCACCGGGATTTGATCCTGGGAACCTCTGATGTGGGAGAGAGGCATTCTGCCACCTGTGCCACCTCAGTTCCTGGTTTTTCGGTGCATCTCGTCTTGGCTCTCCCCTGCATCTCTCTCCTGCTATGTCATCATCTTGCTGCATGGTTCGGCAGGGCCTAGGGGCTCATCCGCTCACGGGGCCTGACGGCATGCCCACACACCTTCTATATTTTCCTTTATTTTTTACTGGGAGTTCCTGGGGATTAAACCCAGGTCCCTCCATATGGGAAATGGATGCCCTACCATTTGAGCCACGCCCACCCCCTAAAAGAAATTTTAATGTCCTATTTGGGGATGTGCTCAGGGTAATAACTGCTATCCTGGTTCCCACCTAAATAATCTGGATCACAACAGAAAAGGAAAGGGAAATGTTGAAGTCTGCAACAAGACATAATCAAGAGGAAAAATCACAGAAGAGGAGGCAGCAGTTACGGAATTAGTGCTCAGGTACAAAAAAGCTTCTGAATGCTGGCTCATCAACTGGTTTGCCATTCTGGATCACTGAGTTTTCTAAATAACTGAGAGTTTCCCCACCCAATACCAATACTTTCTCTGAGTCTGAGAAGTGCTGAGCAGTGAAGGCCTCCTCGCCCTGGAACCTGAAACTTTCCTAGATGCCTCAGCCTTGTTCCTGCCTGGACCACAGCTGACCTGAGCCTGCTGAGCCGGAAGCAGCTGTTCACACTCTTATTTGGGGCTCTTCTGAGGGACTTTATTTCTTTATTGTCAGGGATATTTTTCTTGCTAAAGAGAGATGGTTTTCTCTTCAGCCTGAGAGCTCTACAAGACCAATCTCTGGCTCACTCAGGCTTCACAGTAGTAACAAATGAGGATCTTGGTGGGACAAATCGGGGAGAGGGGACCTAAAATACCTCTGCAGTGTCCCTGATCCCTGTCCCAAATGCAAAGCCTGATACTCATGACTCTATCAATTCTCCACTAAGGTTTTTTGTGTTTTTTTTTGGCTCAAGAGAGCCCGTATCATTTTTGCTCACAACCATCGAAAAATTAGGAAATAAGATCCTTAAGAAGGAAGTCAACCACCTTTGTCCACAGGGAAATGGCTAAACAAGTTTCAGGAAGCACCATATTCCAAAAAATTCAATCTGGGAAAACAAAGCATTTGATCTTAAATGCTGCATCATCTGACCCAATGTGATGCGGTAACAAAGTGGCTTAAAAAAGTAAATGTAATCTTTCAATTACAGTTATTTTATAAAGATTCCAATAGCTAATAATACCCATTAAAGGCAATTATTATGAAATAAAACAGTTAAATCCTACTGAAAGATTCTTCCCAGCACAATATAGCTCCAGAAATAGCCTGCATATGTAATCAGCTACAGTAAAATCATTGCAATTGCCTTTGCTTCAAGATAACATTTTTTTCCTTAGTGTGCCAGTCTCAAAAGTCAATTATGCTTTGAAAACATTGTCTTTAAATTATTAAATACTTTCACATTTCACCCAATGAATAAAACAACCTTAATTAATAGCAAGATCACAGTTTTGTTCACATTAGCAACTCAGATAAATACCTCAGAGGGTTCAACTGGAGACATGGAAATGCAGTCTTTGACATGCCCTGCTGGCAGCTACTTTGCAAAGGTCTATAAAGTTATACCAAAAAGAGCACAAAAAGTGTTTCAGCCATACATCTAACAGCCTGTGAAGAAGTATGGTGGTTAAACTTCCTATCAATTAAGAACCCGGGGATGTAAAATATGGCAGTGCCAGACTTAGTCAGACTTAGTGCAACTCATTTTACAGAATAGGTAAGGCTCAAAAATTTCTCAGTAAATTCGTTCAAAGAATGAATCCAAATCAAGTTTCTCTCTAATTAAAGGAATCCTGAAGTGAAAAGTCTTGAAAAGTGAGAAACCCTCTTTTAAAGCAAATAATCACTGTCCAACTTATTTATTTTGTACATATGGCATGTGACCAAAAACTGGATCTGCGTATTTGGTTCCCTGATGTACTGGGTGGAATTGACTAAGAGAGCTAATCAGAGAGTAACTGAAACACATGTCCTCAAAACCTGTAAACAGAAAGTCAAACCCATACCTTCCCCTAGAGCTGCACTGTCCAATACAGTAGCCATTGGACCTATGTGGCAACTGAGCACTGGAAAAGTGGCTGGTCCTAATTGAGATGTACTGTTAAGTGTAAAATATATACCAAATTTCAAAGATTTTGAGCAAAATGAATGTAAAATAGCTTATAAATAACTTGTATATTGTTTATCTGTTGAAATGATAATATCTTGGATCCAATGAGTTAAAAAAAATAGATTATTACAATTAATTTCACCTGTGTCATTTTACTTTTTACTGTGGACTGCGTTGCAACAAGGAAAGCCCTACTTATGCATACGTAAGGCTCCTTACCGGAAACCCCTGTAACTTTCTGTCTAGAGGGCTCTTATCAGCCTATAGGAACACAGTCCATGTGCAGGACAAGCTGGTAATGTCAAATAGTTAACCTTTGATCAGGGGCAGAAAGTGTAAAAATACACCCGCTTTCTTTCCTTTCTGTTGGAACAATTTGGAGACATGTACAATGTCTCCTAGAGTTCCCCAGCAGAACTGAGCTCCAGTTGCCCATGATGGTAACTCACTTGAAAACATACTCTTTGTTGAATTCCTTCCCTTCTCTGTCTACTTCCTCCCTCCCAGGTGTTTCCTAGGATCAATTCTCTAAGAAACTATTATGCTTGTGTTAGTATCTCACTCAGTGTCTGCTTCTGGGAGAATCCAAATTAAGGTAACATAGGGGGCGGGGTGGAACACCTGCTGGATAGATTCCATACCTTTTAACAGCTCCTTAAAGCTAAGGTGCAGTGACAGCCTTCAAAAAGTATCAGATCTACTGTCCACCTCTACCAAGATAAAGTGAAAATAAAATTTCATGAGCTATGACACCTGAACATAATACAGGGTTTCTTCTTGGGTGTGTTATTGGATTCCACTGCATCTAGTTTTTAAGATCTTAGATCCTGTTCACCCCTTTGATTCTGTTTGGGAAGCTCTGACTTTCTGAAAGGAGACATCAGAATTCAGAGATCCTGAGACTCAATGGAAGGTTTCATCAATCTTCAAAATGGATTTGAGTCCTTAGGTTGGGTGTTTCATTTTCTTCTTCAACAAACGGTCTGATCTCAAGAGCATGTGACTTAATGAACACACTAAACAAAAACAAACTTCCCACATGCCAGACTTTCCAACACATTCTTTTCCCCAGCTCTCCTGATCTCCTTCCTGTTGGTCTATTTTTAATCATTTACTTGAATTCTTTTGAACTTCTATTCCAAATGCCTCGGCAATAATAATAAAATCAGGTCTCTGGCTTGATCTTTATTATTTTATAGGGTGTAACCTATCATCACAGCATTTTTAGGCTCAAAGCCCCATGGTAACAAGAAAGATCAAATACTGCACTCAACTGCAGATGGAAGCAAAGGTGGACATTTGCTGCTCTCAATATATAGATAACAGAATTTTCTGAGCAGGAGTTTGCTTTAGAAGTGATGCTGTCCCTGGGAACTATCTCATGCTTATTTGTCTGCAGGCACTTTATACCCTTACAAGAGCAAATGTATGCCACAGCTCTCTAGGGTCTCGAAGAACTCTGTGCTTGCCTTGTGCTCTTGGGGCAGCCTTAGCTGGGACTAGGGTGTTGCTAAGTCACTTACCTGAAAATCTGAGGTGCAGATGTCCTTCCTAACCTTCTGCTTTGTGCTGAAATCATCATGCTGCTCTCAGAAGCACAGACTCCAGCATTTCATAGCTTGCCAGCACAGGGGCCACACTTGGCAAGGCAGAGACAGTCGATCACATTTTCTTATCTACTCAAGACCAACAGATCTGTCTCCCTCCTTCCAAGCCCAGCCTGTGGATGAAGAGGGGTCCTCTCTCCTAGCCATGTCTACCATGAGCTAGCTCGATCCCCCTCGTCGTCAGCCTCAGGAGCGTGCTGGCAAGGGAATATTTTGGGCCGTGTGGTGCTGAAGCCAGTCTGCCTGTGGTAACCACAGCTGATCGTGTGGCACTCTTCCCAGCTCCACTTCAGCAACACCATCTTGGTAACTTGAAATTGGCTATGGTGGGAGTATTTACACCATGGAAATCAGCCAGAGCTACAAATCAGGACTTGTTCCGCTGAAGAGTAGGTTGTAAACACATACCAGCACACCATTGAGTTTGGGGGGAACAAATAGGAATGTGTTCTACCCATACAGGAGAAATCCCTGCCTTCAATAAGGACAAAAAATGCCTCGGTCCACGGGTTCCCCTTGCCATTAGCTGCTCATTTCATCTTTTGTCTGGAAGCCACCTCTAAGGAAAAGAAAGACAGCAAAGCTTTTATGAAGAAATGGGTGTTGGGGCTTGTTTCCTGGGCTTGCTGAGTTTAGATCCAGGTGTGCTTTCCAACAGAGACCCAACCTCTCTTGAGTGCAGCTTGGCTGATTAAACACAAAGGACAAGATACAATCCAGGTCAGATTATACTAGTGTAGTAGAATCTTTCACTTAGCTCCTACGGAGTCCTCATGAGAGAATAGGGGAGCATCCCTTATGAGAAAAAATTCACATGAGAAAGATTTCATTTAACACTGTATCCTACAAGACAACCTGAAATCCCTGAGGCGGGGGCCAGGGTCTAAACTGTATGGGAATTGGGCAAGATGTTGTAGCCTCTGCTTTGCCTCTTTATTTTACTACCTCTTTTCACTGCCAAACATCTGATAGCAGCATGTTTTAAGGAAATCACTTTGTAGCACATTTACATTTGTAAGAACCTATTACTTATCACATCTTTTAGATAAGTGTTCATCCATTTGTGCTTTGGGAAACAACTTTCATTTGGCAGAGTGAACAGATTATCATCATTATCTCTTGGAAGTATTCAGCTATGTTTCTGATCATTGCCTCATACCTATTGGAATCTAAGGTTCTTAGACTCCCCAGAATTATCCAGAGAGCTTGTTAAGTCACAGATTCCTGAACCTCACCCCCACTGATTTTCAGTAGGTGGAGCCCATGAATGAGCATTTCCAAGAAGCTCCCAGGTGATGAGGAAGCTGCTGGAATGTGGACCACACTTTGAGCAGCCCTAGGAATCATTTTAAGGCTAGATTAGACCCACAGTGTCCCCCGGGAAGAGGTACAAGTGCAAGGTCCAGGAAGGAGGCTGCCTGGGTCCCATGCATGGGCTAAGCCCACAAGCAGTGCTGTGACAATATCCAAACATAGCTGGGGAATGACTTCCTGGAGGCAGGGAGAGACTGTGGCCAGGTGACAAAGAATGTTAGGGTTTTGGAAAAGATGCTCTTATAAAACCCCGAGAGACCGCTTTAAGCTCTGTGTCTAAGGTTACTTTCAGGTCAGAACATACACCATCTGCTTCATTCTCTTCCACTTTCAAGTCATCAGATCAAATAAAAACTTTTAGGAAAGGGTACAACTTTACATTGTGATAGCTGCTGCCCTACTGGGAGATGTCCCTCTGCCCTCATTTTTTCCTGGGCTTGTATTAAAGGGTGTTTAAACGTTTGTAATTACATCGAACAGCATCGATGCCCTTATGTGTGGCTGTTTGAGGAGCTGTGGCAGCCAGGGTGTTACACTGGATAAAGCACATTTATTGCGAATGATGGCTTTCAGTAAATCAAGTGCAACTTCTTCTTCTTTTTTTTTTTTTTTCCAAAAAGCAAAATCACAAAAGAAAAAAAGAGAGAGAAGTTCAAAAAACTTATTCTGTACTTGAAGGGCAATGATAAAATAATGAAAATATCTTAAAAACTTTATCATTTATTTCTCAATGCTACTGCTCAAGAGTCCCAGTTTTGAGAGTTGAATGATTAGTTTAATCAACAATCCATTCTGGTAACCACCAAAAAATGGTTCTTGTTTTCAATTCTGAGCAAAACTATCCCACACAAATCTGCTGTTCTCCCACTTGGATATGGACTTATAAAAGGCATGCTAAGTGTCAATATTGCTTATGCAAATCCATCAACTGGCTTCTGACGCCATGGCCAGAAACTGCCCCAGAAGTTCCCAAGCCAAAGTTTAAGGTTTTTGGTGGTTTGTCTGAATTCAAGCTTCTTTTGGAAGTTCATCACCTGTATCAATTCACCTGGCACTGATATTCTTGCCACAAAATTACAGGGTCCATTCTAAAGAGCCAGCTCATTCATTTAGCACTACAGATTGTGCTAAGTAGTTTGCTTTATAGCATAAGCACATCAAGTATCACCAGTGTCATTCGGGAACCAAAGATCTGTCTTTCCAGTTCTGGGTAATACCATGGGCTGGTCTTCTTGGACAGAAGTCATAAAGGGGAAAGTTATCTTTAGCTTTTACTCCTTCTGATGCCATCGTTTTTCATGGGAAAATGGTCACGACGCCGTATCAGCTGAGTGTCCAGTCCAAACACACGTAAGGTGCCCTCTGTTTCTAGGTAAAGTCCTTTCCCTTGTTTCAGGCACCTTTAGGGCAGGGAGGCCTTTGTTAAGAATCCTTCCCCCTGCAGCTCATTTCTTATCCGGTTACTAGACAAATATAGATTAAACAACACAGCAATGTTGATCCCAATAAGAATAAATGTTAAGGAATGAATTGAGTTGCGACATGCAGAATAAATGGAATGAGCAGTATTTTCTCAACTTTTTTGGTTTTGAAACATTTGAAAACTGAAAACTTACAGGAGTAGAAGAATGCACACCCATATCACCTTGGCTAGATTCGTTGAAGGCTAACATGTTGCCATAGTGTTTTCTGTATGTGTGCCTTTATTATATACCTATTTGTATACACATGCACATACATACATAAATATACCTGCATACCTTTTTCTGAGTCATTTGAGAGTTAATTCCAAATATAATGAACTCATTCTTAAGTATTCAGCTCATTTCTTATAAGACAAAGACATTCTCCCAAATAACCATAATACAATGGTCTCATCTGGGAAATTTAACATTAATATAATATCAATACATAATACACAGTATATAAACAAACTCCCCAGTTGTCCTTTATAGCTTCTTCCCCACCCCACCACCACCCCAGGATTCAATAAAAAATCACACGTTGGCGATGAAGCCTTCTCTCATAATCTGTATAGTGCCACATTATCTACAGAGTCAGGCTGTGGAATAAAACAAGCCATCAAAGTACAAGACAGAGGCTCTAATCGTTTCTCCATCTCACCAGCCCACATAAGGGCACAGGTGTCCCTGAGACATGCTCTACCCTTTAGCCATCGCCACCGAAAATATTTCATTACTACAGAGTGAAGACGTTGGCATCATTTATCAGATTTGGCCACAGCTTTTCTCCTTTTTTTACTTCCAGTGATGCTCTGAACTGTCCCCCTCAAAACTGACTCTGACAATTGCAAAGAAAAGGGATTTAAAAGAACAGATGGTCTCCACGCTTTCTTTCAGGCCCAGTTAGACAGGCGTCACGTGCCTTGAGCTCAGCTGTGGGCCAGAGGGCACACGTAAGGTATGGAGTAAATGGAATTGCTTCAACAAAGGTGATGGAATGGAATGGCTTTATCTTTTCTCCAAATATTTAGCTATTTTCCCTCTTCCTTTAATCTTTTTTGAAACCATTGACATGTCATTCCCCATCTGATTTGACCTCTGGTATTAAAGTAAAATATTTCTAGAGGAAGAAGCTCTTTTAAAACTAAATATGGTACAAAAAAATCAGTAGTAGCTAGAAAATATAGACTAGAGGAGATTGTGGAATACGTGGTCCTGCCAAAATGTATAAATAACTCTTTTGAGGAGTTTTGCTCTAATTGGGAGTAGAAACATGGGGTGGTAGTTGGATGGGAAAAAGAAGCATGTGAGTGTATGAGACAGGGAGGGAGAAAGTGATGATGCAGGAGAAGGGATGCAGGGAAGGGCTGCCCAAGTGATGTCCCCGACGAGGCAAGAGAGGAGGGCAGTCTATATCCTAAGAGGAGGGCTGGACCTCAGTGGGAACATAGACAGTTCATCACGAGCAAAAAGAGAGGAGGCAGAGAACATGGGTGCAGATGCAAGGTCAGTAGTATGATGGTGGGGCCCTGGGGACGTTCTATTCTGATGGCTTCTGTTTTCTGAATGACCTAAGAAGCAGGAATACCAGCTGAGAGTGGGAATGAGAGCAGAGAGGTAGGCAGCGGTTACCTGAGACTCGGGAAAGATCGCCAGCCTACCCAGCAGCTCTAAAGACTCATGAGTGGCTTGTGGTCATGACTTTAAAGTGACTCTAGTCAGCACAATGGTGGGGTCTTCCCCCACTGTGTCCAGCTGGGTGAGTGCAGGTAAGGAGAGAGTGAAGAGCTGAAGGTGACCAGGGTGAGACTTTTGCCAAGTGAGTGACGAGAAAGGAGAAAACGGCAAAGTGTATGCAAGAGAGTAATTATGGTAATGGTGAGTCTGCGAATCTGAGCTGGAGCAGGTGGAAGAGGTGAGGGGATGAGGGGCAGTAAGAAGGTGTGGGATCGATGGACTTCAGGTCACAGTGGGCTTGAAGAAGCGTTGAAGGTGAGGCACTAAAGGAGGAAGGGCCTCCAGAAGCTATCCTCATTGCCAACAGCGCTCCAGCACTAGTCTAAGTGGAGAAGCAAGTTGTCAAGGCTAGATAAACACCAGAGATGACAGTAGCCAGGGGAACAGGCAATTCAGACAGGGGTGTCTCAAGGGAAGGACAAAGGTGCCTTTCATAAAATCAAGGATTAGAAGAGGACAGAAGAAAGCTCCTAGGTATATCTTCCCTTTTTCTCTATGAGAATATGGAAAAAAGAAAGGGATCAACAAAAAGGGAAAGCATCTTGAAACAAGATTCGTTGAGGTAGTCCTAGCAATGAACCACATCCTGCAGCCTCCCTGCCTCCTTTAAGATGCTTAACATCCAAGACTGTCATTGTTGGAAAGCTCCTTTAAATTTTTCTAGCTAACCCCATTTTACAGATGAATAACTAAGACCCAAAGAGGTGGGAGGATGTGCCTAAAAGCCATACAGCTACAATGCAAATGTCTTGACTCCCTTTTATAGGGGATGTTACAGTCTTTACAACAACTGAATGACATGATGCTGATATTTTATAAATCAGAAATGGCTGAATATCAGCAATTTCATTTCATCCAACCCAACGTATTCAAGCGTTCTTTCCATGATAGCGGAATGTCAAGGTGGAGCAGCCATCAATGACTTTTGCTCACTTGCTCCTCACTAACTCTGAATTTTATCAAGAAAATGTTGGTAGATAGTATACAGCAAAAAATCCCCTAAAACTGAAGTTAAGTTTAACCTTTAGTAAGGAAATGATGAAGAAGCCAAAGGAATGTTAAGTGCTGGCTACTCTGATGCTGTTACCAAGAGACTAGTGTGATACTTAAAACTGAATTAAGATGACCTGAGGGAGGCACAATGGATCATGATTATAAATACAGTGCTTATGGCTGAGGTATTGCATCATGCATTAGGAGAAGAATGGTCAGCAAGGTGTCCATGAAAGGAAAACCCAGAGAGTCAAATCTAAGAAAAAGGGTTTTGCAGGAGTCTCTGCCCCATTCTCACGGAGGGATACCATGCCCCCCCCACCCCCACACGCTTGGGGAGGGATGCCATCTTGACACCAGCCAAGATGCTCATGTCACCAGCTCCCAAAGCCCTCACTGTGAGCTCAGAAAATCTTGTGAATCTGGCTTCTCATCAGGATATGCCCACAAAGAGAGGCTACCATTGTCAGATCACACATACTTTGGAATTTTTGATGGTTATAGCATACATATCAGCACTATTGCTTTTCAAATATTAGACTCTATATTTGGTGAATGTGGTCAGTGGGAGCTGGTGTTTGAGAAATACTGAAGCAGATGCTCTCAATACCCACCCATGTCCCCTGGGCCCACCCTGGAGGGCTCGCAGCAGAGAGTTTCCTCACATGCCCAGGTGTAGCTGCTCCTATTAGACTGTGGGCAGGCAGGCTGGGCAAGCCAGGGACTTAACATCACAGGAGTGACCTCCAACTGAAGTGGGCTGGCTGTTGGTGGATAAACATCCCAACTCCACCCTCAGTGGGGAACTCAGAGGCATATCCCACACTGTCTCCTCAAAGGTACACAAGGGGTCTGTTTTTTAGGAAACCCAAACTCAGACAGATGATAAGCCAGCATGCTGAGAAGTTAGGTTCCTCGGCCTTCAAAGTGAGACCCAAGGCTAAGGTGACATCAACAGGGTATGGAATGCCACCTCAAAGGCCTGATCTGCAAGATGACTTGGCTTTGCTCAAACAATGCCATCTCCCAAAGCTGAATAACATAGGAGGGAACAGAGTAGGCTGAGCATGAGGGGAGGGCTGTGTGAAGTTCTGCCAGCGGAAGATGAGGGAATTCCTGACTCATGTCTTACTAGCAGAGTGAAGAAATTTCCTTCACAAGTGCACACTAATTTTAATTATACAACTATTAATTAAGACATTTACCCAAAGAATCCTAATTGTGTTTTTATTTTTAACATTGATTCGGGGATCAGCGTCTTTCCTAAAGTCTCCCATGCGTCACGTGTACCAAGTCCCATGGTTACTAACAAATTCTCCAATGACGTCTTGTAGTGCTTTGGTTTTCTTGTTTTTTCACATTGCATTCTTTAACCTGATTTTTATTTTAGTATATACAGTGAGGCAGAGCTTTGACTCTTTGCTTTCTATATGAGTAGTCAGTTGTGTCATTTATTTGACTACTCATCCTCTCTCCACTAGTTGGAAATGCCACCCATACTGAATTCTCATGTCAACATGCTCCCTTTCTGGACTGCCAATTCTTTCTACTGGTATATTAGTCTCTTCATGTGTCTAGACCATGTTCTTTTTATGTTGTGAAATAACAAACACACACAGAAAGGGGCATTCAACTTGTACGTACATTTTAATGACTAGCTGCAGAGTGACCTCTCAGGTAAACGCCCCCAAGTCTCGACAGACAACCTTACGAGCTCCTCGAAGTACCCCGGATGTACCTCCCTCCCATAGCCCCTCCCTTCCACTACAGGAAACCACTATCCTGGCTTTTAGGTAATTATTTCCTTGATTTTCTTTCCGTTTTTTTTCATACACACACCCCTAAGCATATAGTTCAATTTATACCTCACTTTAAAAATTATATTACATTTTGATATCAGGCTAGGCTAGCCCTCTTCACTACTATTCTTTTTTTCATATTTTTCTTGGCTTTTTTTTTTTTTGAGCCTTTTCTTTTCCAGATACTTCTGGGAGTCAAATGTAATAGTTAATAAAATTCTATTTGCATTTTGGTAGAAATTGCATTAAATTAATAGATTATATTTTCCCTGCCAGTTCTAAGAATGGGCATGGGGGTGGGATGAAGGGGATGATGGAGAGCTCAATACTCGCCTCTCCATATTTCCTTTTAATTAAATTTATATTGTATTTAATACTGCAGATGGGATAAATTATAACCCTTAAAGCCAATTTATTATTACAACTAGAAACACTTAAATAGCATTGTTAGTAGAAGATTATTTATGAAAGTGCCTTGCTTTGAATTAGCAGGAAAGGGTAAAAGTATCAATGTACTTTAACCAAAAATAATAATTATAATAGTAATATGCTCCTCACTAATAGCTCAAAGCACAACAAAGCAAGGCTATAAATAACTGAGTGTGTATAATAAGAATTTACATTCAGTATCCATTCCAATATGTACAATGCATATCTCAACATGCAACTAAACTTCCAACTCTTAATGGCCACATTTTTTAAGAGACTCTCATGGAGCCGCTGACCTGGCCAGACGCATTTTCAGCATGCTCTGGCCATGGAAGTAACAAGACTTCTAGACACATGGGGAAAAGGCAGCTCTCAGGGAGTTGCTATTAGTATGGGGCAAAATCAGATGAAAAATATGCATTAAGTAACTCTTCTAGAATCATTTTCACCTTTGATTCATTCTCCCAAACACACAGTCAGATCGGAAAAAATACAGATTAAAAACAGAAAGGGGCAAGAGGCTTAAATAGCTAGAAAGCACATGAAAAGATGCTCAACATCATTAGCCATCAGGGAAATGAACATCAAATCCACAATGAGATCCCATTTCACACCCATTAGAGTACTTTTTTTAAAAAAAAAAAAAAAAGGAAAATAACAAGTGTTGGAGAGGTTGTGGAGAAATAGGAATACTCCATCATTGCTAGTGGGAATGTTAAATGGTGTGGCCACTGTGGAAGACAAATTGGTGGTTCCTCAGGGAGCTAAGTACAGAATTACCATATGACCCGGCAGTCCCATTCCTAGGTATATACCCCAAAGAATTGAAAGCAGGGACTCAAACAGATATTTTCACACCCATGTTCATAGTGGCATTATTCATAATTGCCAAAAGATGGAAGCAACCCAACTGTCCATCAATCGATGAATGGATAAATAAAATGTGGTATATACATACAATGGAAAATTATTCAGCTGTCAACCTTTAAGACATCACATTGAGTGAACTAAGCCAGACACAAAAGGACAAACATTGTAGGATCTCACTGATTTGAAACAATTAGAATAAGCAAACTCACAGAGTCAGAATCTAGAATATATGTAACCAGGGGACAGGGTGGGAATAGGGAATGGCAAGTTCAGGCTTAAAAATGTACAGGGTTCCTATTGAGAATGATGGAAATTTTTGGCAGTGGATGGGGTGATGGTAGCACAACACTGAATGCAATTAACAGCACTGAAAGATATATCTGAATGTGAATAAAGGGGGAGATGTTAGATTGTATATATGTAACAGAATAAAAATTAAAATTAAATCCATGGAACTACATTACACAGTAAACCCTAAGTTAAACTATGGACTTTTAAAGTACAATTGTAAAAATATGCCATGATCAATTGTAACAAATGCTCCACACCAATGCAGGGCGTGGTGGTGGGGTGGTGTATGGGAATCCTGTATTTCATGCATGATTGTTTTGTAAACCCACAACTTCTCTAATGAAGAACAAAAATAACAGAAAGAAATATGGTTTAAGAGGGTGAGATTTGGAAAGTATTTGCCAAAGAAAAATAGTTTACCTTACGTTACTTCAGATTTGCTTTTCAAAGCAAAGTTTATTCATTTTTCCACTAACTTTATTTCCAGTTTGAATCTAACATAACCATTTTCTCATTCAAAAGTAAAATGTTATCCAGATCCTGGAGAATGGTGAGATGTTTATTAGGTACAGTCATCAATCAATAAAAGTGGGCATACACCCTCAATATATGTACATTTATTTAGAAATTTGTAAGTGTATTACTGTTAACCCATACATTCAATAATATATCATTTAATTTCTGTATTTAGGTAAAAACATATTCATTTTCTTCCCATATCCTACTGCATCATTTAGTTCATACTGCCCCCTTAGAGACTCCCTCTAAATCATACAAATAATGAATCATCACTTCCTTGGAACTAGCCCTTTCCTGTGCTATAACTATAGGAATGTTAAGCAGATAGAGATTTAACTTCCTTTGAGTATATTCCATCTGAAAATCATGTAGTTTAAAGGTGATAATCATATAGTGAATTATGACTTAATCCTCTCATACATCATCAAAATCCTAATGTGCTAGTTCCTTTACTTATCTGGGTATTACTATGGTATTATTATGTTGCTGATGATTTTTCCGTTACTGGCACAGGTCTCAGGCTTTTTTAACTGTTCTTGAAATGGACAGTTTCTAATACAGCATCCTCAGGGAGAAAGAAAATGATTCAAACGGCCAATGTAAGATTTTCTTTTAGATTGGCAGTGATTGCTGATAACTGTAAATACAACTGCATTGCATTTGGCAAATGAAACTCCTTCTTTTCAGAAGATCAAAACCCAACTGACCACATTTCTAAACAGATTCCAACACAGGGTCAATGTGGGGCTTTAGGAACAGATTGCATAAACCTGGGAGAAAGGTATACAAGCCCTTCCTGAATTCACCACTGAGAAAAAGGGCAGTTGGTCTAAAAGAAGGTGTAAGGAAGCGGACGGGGAACTTTCAGAAAAGCTGACGTGGGTCAGGTATAAGCACGGCAACTCTCCCAGAGAAGGCTACCGTCATAGTGGCGGGGTAGGACAATGTGGTCTTTGGTCTGGAGACCGAGAGGAACAGGTAAATTCACAGGACCTACCAGATATTACATCTGCTTAAAACAGGATGCTGAAGCTAAGTCGCCTCCAGACCAAAATCCTAGACTCCTGCTCAGACAACCCCCTTGCCATCACTTGGATCACTCGGTATTTAACAGACAACTTAAACTCCGCATATCCTAGCAGCACTCCTCATCTTCCCTCCCCAGCTAGTTCAACCCACAGCCATCCCCACTGAGAGAACGGCAATGTCTTCCTTTTAGCTTCTCTTGCCAAGAACCTTGGCACCATCATGACTCTTTCCTTCTCCCACGCCAATACCCAGTCCTTCAAGGAATCCTCTAGCACCTGAAGTACCCAGATTCCAACTACTTCTCACTTCCTCCTCTCTCCATTTGCTCAGGGTAAAAATCTTGGAACGGGTTTTGTAGTTATTCCCCTTGCCCCCAGATGGTCTGTTCCCAACACAGCAGTCAGAATAAATGGAAAAGAAAACACATACATCATGTCCAATTTCTGCTCAAAAGCCTGCACTGGTCCCACATGCCACTCAGAGTAAAAGCCCAAGTCTTACAGTGGCCTTCAAGGCACTTCTTTCTCTGGCATCATCTCCTGCCACCCTCCCCTGGCTCATCCCTTTCCAGCTGCACTGGTTTCCCGACAGGTTCCGTGGGAATCAGGTACACTTCCGCCTCTGCACAGTCTGTTCCTGCTGCCTGGAACATCCTTGCCCCAGAGGGCTGCATGCTCCCTCCCTCACCTCCCCTAGTCCTTTTCAAGTCTCATCTTCTCAGTGGTGCCCACATGCACCACATGCCGCCCTCCCTTTCCCCATCAGCCCAACACCTTTCACCCTGTTCTCATTTTTAAAACACATCACCTTCCAACATAATATACACCACTCGATGGAAAATGCCATCAGTTTGGGAATCATAACGTTATCCTGCCATGATGTACCAAGCCATGCCATGCCATTGGTTGTGAGATGCATCCTGGTATCAGGAATGTTAAAATGTATGTATCTCAGAATCAATGTCATATGGGTGGCAGGCAGTACTCTAGTTGGGAGTATTATTCCTTATCTCTTACACAAGGGGACAACACGTTGACAGGCGGGGACTTCTGACTCCTTTCTCATTCATTCACTAAACGAGTCTTTCCTGGGAACTTACTTTGTGGCAGGCATTGTGGGTAAAATAATAGAGAAGGATGAATTTTCAGTCAAGTAGGACTTACAGCATTACCTCAGAAATTAAAATATACTGCTAATGTTGTGGACTATAGAATCCCAAAGCAGGACAAGAGAGTAGGCATGGTATTCAATTGTTTCTTCCTTTTTTGCCAAACTGGGAGAATGCGGAAAATCACAGTACTGACTTAAAAGGCACCAAATAATACGTGCAATTAAAATCGTATTATACCTATGTTTATATATAACTACAACATTTCCAAGGCCATATAGCTGCTTGACCCCAGCCCATCCCAAAGTATGACCTTAGGCACTAAGCTCTTTTCCATTCCTGCCTCTCTGCACTATATGATGATCTGACCTTCCATTTCGTCACTGCTAAGCAAGGGACCAGGTTCTATTCTGGCCCATATAACTCTCAAGCAGGTTATCTTCATCCTCAGAAAAGGTGTCTATTTTGTTTTCTCCTACCAGGACATGTTACAGAACACTGTATTAAAACAACGGCTAATGATATTTATTCCAGGTAAAAACAACAACAACAAAACAACCTGACCCCCCAATTCAAGTCCACATTCATTAACTCCAGGATTCAATGTATAATTTGCAATAAAATGTTATAAACTCTTCAGAGGAAATAAAGAAGAGCGGTAGCAATAGTCTGTTGGTTGGGTCTCATTTAACATGATGTTTTTAAAGATCCTGAAGGCATTCATGGATTTTTAAAAATTTTAATAGATTTAATCATGCTAAGAATCTTTTACCTGTAAAAATTCTTGTAATTATCCCAATTGCCATTCAATGCATGAATCAAATTATTTATAGCACTCTACAGTGACATACCTATATACCCATGGTATGTATACATCAATATAGCTAATACAGATGCTTACTGGTTAAAACTTTAGTTGAAAGGACCATTTTGGTGCTCTGGTTGTATTTCTACAATATGAGGCAGAAGCTTGTTTGATTCCTTGCTTTGGGGTTGCCACTGCAGAGACAGGATTAGGGATGGGAAAATGGCTTTGAAGATGGGAGGGAGTGGAAAATAAATGAACTTTTGGATCTGTGTTTAAGATACCCCCAGGTGGCGACATCCAGCGTGAGTTGTAAATACAAACTGTAAACAGCTTTGGCTACTGAGGGTAGAGACTGGAGCTGAGACGTGGATTTGTAGAGCTCACTGTGAAAGCCATGGGAGAGGAAACGATTACACAGGGAGAGAGTAACCTGTGGAGGAAGGCAGGGAAAAACCTCAAGGCGAGTGAAGAAAACCACGAGGGAATGGCAGGGGAGAGAGCTGAGAAGGGAGTGCTGTAGAGCAGTCAGGTGCACCGAGGAGAAAAATGATTTCATTATGGATGGCGGTAGTGTCAGCACAACATGGTGAACGCAATTAATAGCACTGAATTGTGCCCTTTAAAGTGGTTAAAAGGCCTCTTAGTCCTGCCTTAGATGCAGTCACAATACCATACAACGGACTGGCTGAAGACAACAGGAATTTACTGGCTCACAGTTTTGAGGCAAAGAGAAATCCAAAATTGACGTGTCAGCAAGGGGATGCTTTTTTCCCAAAGTCTGTAACATTCTGAGGCTGGCTGCTGGCAATCCTTGGGGTTTCCTGGCTTGTATCCCTGTCTGTCATCACAGGTGACGCCCTCTGCTTTCTCCTCCGGGTTCCACAGACTTCCAGGTTCCGGCTCCCTCCAGGGCTTTCTCTGACGATGTCTGAATTTCTTCTGCTTATAAGCAGCTCCCGTAATCCGGACTAAGACACCCCCCCCTCATTCAGATGGGCCACATTTTAACTGAAAATACCACCTTTAAGGAGTGCCAGTTACAACGCATTCACAGCCACAGGGATACAGATTAAGATTAAGAAAATGTCTAAATTGGAATAC
>JAQZBX010048943.1:0-20061 GCA_029593785.1 Cabassous unicinctus | reverse complement strand
TACATTATATAACATGCGTAGGATAAGGAAACAAAACTTATTATGTACCATGCCTAGCTTTATCTATACTCTGGCTCCTCACTGCTAGAAAGTGGTTCAGTAGTCCAAAAAAACTTTATTAAAAAAAAACTTACGTTTATATTTACTTTGGAAGGATATATTCTCCCTTTGCCCTCCGATATTCATTCTTTTCTCTGAGGCATATGAATTTGCAACTTCTAGTACAAATTATATTAAATTAAAAGTCAACACAGCTGGCAAAGCTAATAAGATTGAGGCAACAGAGCTTCGGGTTAAGATTATATTTGCTGGAGTGAGGCTGTTTGGGTACAAACAGCAAAGGCAACAGAGAAGTCTAATGTGTGTCTCATGCTTTACAAACATTATTACTTATTAGATATGTTATTTTGGTGGATTAACCTTCACAGAAGTGGGAATAATTATATCCTTATACTCATATATGATTAAACAAGGAGACATATGTTCAGCACAGGACCTGGCAAATAGGCAAATAAGAGTGGATATATAATAATGTAAGCTGTTATCGTATTATAATGAATGTCTCTCTTACTGGTGGCCCACCTTCCCAGCTGCATAAAATTACATTCATTTTTAAAATAAAACGTGTGAGAGAGGAGCACAGATCAGTCAATTCTAAAACTGAGAACTCTAACCATTTAGGCATTCCTCTTTAAATAAGTGACATCCAGAAGTCTTAAACCAGAAGCCTAAATAACTGCTTACCACATGTTTGATGTAATCTGAGGTAAAATGATGTCGACTGGTGCCACACAGTTCACCAAAGCTGGATAGACACTTTCTGCTGGGAATGGCACAGATTCTTTGGCCATTTCTGTAATCTTAGAATAAATTTCGAAAGTCATTAAACAGAGATCACTTGACTGAACATGAAAATATAAAATTACATGAAAACTAAAGCACTTCTTACTAAACACTTCTTTGAGCTCTTAAATTTAGGGCTACGTGATCCTGGGGACAGAAATCCTTTGATTGAAGTGGTATTATGCTAGATAGAAGGAGAGAAAAAAAAACTCAGAACCCTAGAGAACTACAATTTTACAACTTAATTTTCACAACTCAGACTACAATAATTTCTTACAAATTTCAGAAACTGTAAAAGACTCGAATAAATTACTATCTTGCTGGTTCATCACTGACTCTTACCACCTTTTGTCTTCATTTCTGCTTACCATGTTACCAAAGAAACAATACATCCAAACCAAGGAAGTTTTGTTTCTCAAAAATACTTACTTTTAGAACAAATCACCCATATGCAATTCTGTGTGTGTATATTCCTATCTGTACATTTAAAAATCTACAGCTTACCTTCAATTGTGCAGTAGGTGAAGTTTTAACACTTTTTACTACGGGAGAACTATTTGAAGAAGAATGGGCCCTAACAATAGAGCATCGCCTATCAATGTCATCTGCCAATCCTGCTTGGTATATTGGATCTGCAAAGGATACACGGCGAACCTGAAACACAGTTCATGTTTTTATTTAAAAAAAATAATTTAAATTAAAAAAACAAACAAACAAACAAACAAAAAAAACCCACAAAACTATTCTCATTATGAGGCTGCCCAAAAACAGAACATGGGCTTAGAAGCTCAATTTATTTCACAGGAGGCCAAGTGCAAAAAGAATAGTTAGTTTTCCTAAGAATTTCAAAGTTAACACTACTCAATACCACAATTCATTCCAATTACATACCTTCTAAATCATCTCTGCAAAATACAGCACCAAAGATTGTGAAACAGGACAGTGGTAGAAACTTAAGTGAAATATCATATGGCAGTAAAAATTGTATAATGTGGGAAGGATATGTAGCTCATTGTCTGAGCACCTGCTTCCCATGTAGGAGGTCCCGGGTTCAATCCCCAGTACCTCAAAAAAAATTTTTTTGTATAATCTGATTCTAAAAACTTTATGGGGTTACTACATGGAACAGAAAGAACAAGCTAAAGAGGTGAAAATAGTACTAACTGGTCTCTGGGGTATTTCACTATCTCTTCTCTAAACTCTTTGTGAGGATAACAGCAATGTCACAGCAACTGGGTAGCTTTCTTTGTCTCAGCATGAAGTCATTCTGGCCTCTTTTAAACTGCTGTTATTTTCATTCGGCAGCATATCTGATATAAATACATAAGAGTACATTTAGGGAGTTCCAGAAGGAGAAGAGAAGGGAAAAGGGGCAGAAAGAGTATTTGAGGGAATAACAGCTGAAAATTTGCCAGTTCTCATGAAAAGAAATGAACTTACATGTCCAAGAAGCACACTGTACCCCAAACAGAATAAATCCAAATAGACCTATTCCAAGACACATACTACTCAGAACGTCAAATGTCAAAGATAAAGAGAAAATTCTCAGAGCAGCAAGGGAGAAGCAAACCATCACATACAAGGGACGTCCAGTAAGACTTAGTGCAGATTTCTCTTAAGAAACCATGGGGGTGAGAAGACAGTGGTATGATACAATCAGGAAACTGAAAGAGAAAAGCTGCCAGCCGAGAATTCTTTATTCAATAACACAGTCCTTCAAATATGAAGGCAAGTATAAAATATTCATAAACAGAAACTAAGAGAGTTTGCAAAAAAGAACCCACCTTTGCAGGAAATATTAAAGGAAGCCTTAGAACCTGAAAGAAAAAGACAGGAGAGAGAGGCTTGGAGGAGAGTATAGAAGAAAGAATAGCAGAAAGAATAACCAAAAGAGTAAAAAGAAGGACAAAAATAAGATGACATGAAAACCAAAGAATAAAATGGAGGGAGTAAATAGTGCATTTACAGTAATATCATTGAATGTGAATGGATTAAATTCCCCAATCAAAAGATACAGGCTGATAGAATGGATAAAAAAACATCAGCCATCCATATGCTGCTTACAAGAAACTCACCTTAGACCCAGGGATACAAACTGGCTGAAAGCGAAAGGTTGGAAGAAGATAGTCCATGCGAATAGTAAACATAGAGCAGGGGTAGCTATACTAATACCAGACATTAACAGACTTTAAATGCAAAAAAGTTATAAGAGATACAGAAGGCCATTATATATTAATAAAAGGGACAATCCACCAGGAAGACATAACAGTCATAAATATCTACGCATCTAACCAGGGTGCCCCAAAATACATTAAACAAACTCTGGCAAAACGGAAGGGAGAAACAGACATTTCTACAATAATCAATGGAGACTTCAACACCCCACTCACATCATTAGATAGAACAACTAGACAGAAACAGACATATACAGAACACTGCATCCAAACTCAGCGAGTTACATATTCTTCTTAAGTGCCCATGGATCTTTCACCAGGATAGACCACATGTTAGGTCACAATAAATATAAAAAGACTGAAATTATACAAAGCACCTTCTCAGATCATATGGGAATGAAACTGGGAAAAAGTAAATGTGCAAATGTGTGGAGTCTGAAAAACACACTCCTAAATAATCGGTGGGTCAAAAAAGAAATTCCAAGTGGTATCATTAAATATACTGAGAAAAATGGAAACAAGAACACAATGTATCAAAACTTATGGGATACAGTGAAGGCAGTCTTGAGAGGGAAATTTATAGCCCTAAATGTCTGTATTAAAAAAGAAGGAGCTAAACACAAAGACTTAACTGAACAACTAGAGAAACTAGAATAGGAACAAGCAAACGAATCCCAAAGCAAGCAGGAGGAAAGAAATAAATAAAGATTAGAGCAGAAATAAATGAAAATGAGAACAACAAAAAAAACAATAGAGCAAATCAACAAAACCAAAAGATGGTTCTTTGAGAAGATCAATAAAATTGACAAACCCCTAGGTAGACTAACAAAGAAAAAAAAGAGAAGATGCAAATAAATACAATCAGAAATGAAAAGGAGGAAGTTACAAATGACCCCACAGAAATAAAAAGAAAATACAAGAACTTAACAAGCCAATCACATTTAAGTGATTCTCCCAGCAAAGAAAAGTCCAGGACCAGATGGCTTCACAGGTGAATTCTAAACAAGCATTTAGAAAAGAATTAATATCAATTCTGCTTAAACTCTTCCAAAAAATTGAAGGAGGGAAAATTACCCAACACATTTTATGAGCCAACAGCACCTTAATACCATAGCCAGATAAAGATACTACAAGAAAAGAAATTTCAGACCAATCTCTCTATGAACATAGATGCAAAAATTCTCAAAAAAAACTTGCAAATCGAATCCAACAGCATATCAAAACACTTATACATCATGACCAAGTGGGATTTATTCCTGGTATGCAAGGTTGGTTCAACATAAGAAAATCAATCAATATAATACACCACATTAACAAATTGAAGGGACAAAACCACATGATCATCTCTATAGACCCAGAAAAAGCATTTGACAAAATACAGCACCCTTTCCTGATAAAAACAATGCAAAAGATAGGAATAGAAGGAAAATTCCTCGATATGATAAAAGGCATATATGAAAAACCCACAGCTAACATCATACTCAATGGGGAAAGGTTGAAAGATTTCCCTCTAAGATGGGGGAACAAGACAAGTGTGCCCACTGTCACCATTGTTATTCAATATTATAGAGCAAGGGCAAACAGACCAAAAAAAAAAAAAAATTAAAGGCATCCAAATAGTAAAAGAGGAAGGAAAACTCTCACTGTTTGCGGATGACATGATCCTGTACTTAGAAAATCCTGGAGTACTCACAACAAAGCTACTTGAGCTATAAAGCTAATAATGAGTTTAGCAAAGTGGCAGGGTAAAAGATCACCACGCAAAAATCAGTAATGTTTTTGTACACTAGTAATGAACAATCTGAGGAGGAAATTAGGGGGAAAATTCCATTCTCAATAGCAACAAAAAGACTCAAATACCTAGGAGTTAATTTAACCAAAGAAGTACAGTTAATTTAACCAAAGAAGTACAGAAGTACAGAAGTACAGTAGTTTTGCAGAAAACTACAAAACAATGCTAAAAGAAATTTAAAAAGACCTAAACAAATGGAAAGGCATACCATGTTCATGGACTGGAAGAATAAATATCGTGAAGATATCAGTCTTACCTAAACTCATCTATAGATTCAATGCAATAACAATCAAAATCAGAACAGATTACTTTACAGAATTAGAGGAGGCAATTACCAAATTCATTTGGAAGGGTAAGAGGACCCAAAAAGCATTCTAAAAAAGAAGAGCTACATGGGAGGATTTTCACTGCCTGATCTTGAAACATATTACAAAGCTACAGTGGCCAAAACAGCAGGGTACTGGCATAAAGATAGACACATCGATCAGTGGAATAGAATTGAGAACCGAAAAATAAACCCTCACCTATACAGATCAAGTGGTTTTTGACAAACCTACCAAGTCCATGTTAACGGGACAAAACAGTCTCTTCAACAAATGATGATGGGAGAACTGGATATCTATAACCAAAAGAATGAAAGAGGAACCCTATCTATCCCCCTATACAAGAATCAACTCAAAATGCATCAAAGATCTAAATATAAAAGCCAGGACCATAAAACTACTAGAAGAAAACGTAGGGAAACATCTTCAAGACCTTGTCGTAGGTGGTGGTTTCTTGGACCTTACACCCAAAGCACGTGCAACAAAAGAAAAAACAGATAAATGGGACCTCCTCAAAATTAAACACTTTTGCACCTCACAGGACTTTGTCAAAAGGGTGAAAAGGCAGTCAACTCAACGGGAAAAAATATTTGGAAATCACATATCTGATAAGGGTTTAATATCCAGGATATATAAAGAGATGTTACAACTCAACAATAAAAGGACAAATGACCCAATTAAAAAATAGGCTAAATACTTGGAATAGACATTTCTCCAAAGAAGAAATACAAATGGCAAAAAAAACCCATGAAGAAATGCTCAACATCACTCATGATTAGGGAAATGCAAATCAAAACTACAATGAGATATCATTTCACACCTATCAGAATGGCCACTATTAAAAAGACAGAGAACTACAAGTGTTGGAAAGGATGTGGAAAGATAGGAACACTTCTTCACTGTTAGTGGGAATGCAGAATGGTACAACCACTATGGAGGACTGTTTGGCAGTTCCTAAAGAAGTTGAATATAGACTTGCCATGTGACCCGGCAATACCACTGCTGGGTATATACCCAGAAGAACTGAGAGCAGTGACACGAGATGTCTGCACATTGATGTTCATAGCAACATTATTCACAATTGCCAAAAGTTAGAAGCCACCCAGGTGCCCGTCAACAGAAGAATGGAGAACAAACTGTGGTCTAGTCACACGATGGAATATTATGCAGCTGTAAGGAGAAATGAAGTCGTAAATCATATGACAACATGGATGAACCTGAAGGACATTATGTTGAACAAAGCAAGCCAGACACAAAAGGACAAATACCGTATGGCTGCATTACTATGAACCAAATATATTGTGTAACATTGTTTGATTCAAAAAAGTTTTTATATGTATCCAGTACATTTCATTGAGCAATGTATGTTATTTATTCATCTCTGTTTACTTTTTAGTTTTTAATTGTTTATATTTTCAATGATTAAATGTACAAGAACAAAAACAAAACAAAAAAAAAACAGTACATTTATACCATTAAATATATTTACAGGTCTCCTGATCTTGACTCCAGATAATAGGCAGATTCTTTAACAAGACTGCGATTTAAAAGGTACAGTATGTTATCCTGTTGCCTCAACAAAATTAAATATAAGCTATCACAAAAAATGAATAAGTAACTCATATTAATCTAAAGTATACTGATGATAGGCATCAATCCCAAGGCATTCTATATTCATAAACTTTTCAAGGACATCTATGCATTTAAAGTTAAGATATTCCTTTTTAAAAAGTAGAGCCTCAAATCAAAAGCAAACAAAAAAAACTCTTTATGCTATTAATTCTTCCCAAACGTACCTATCTAAATTCTCAGTAAAAGATTTTCAGTAGGTCTTAGAAGGTAAAGAGGTTATGTCTACAAAATATGCTTGGCTATCTCTGGGCAACTGCAGGTACTTTCAGCCCACACAAACTTTTTTTTTTTGGAGAACCTTTGATTCCATCTCCTCCCCTCCAACCCCATAGGCCAGAAGGGGGCTAGGGTTTCTTCAGCCTCTCTGGGAAACTGCAGGAGCTTTCAGCCCACACAGACTGGATACTGAGGCACCTGTAGCGCCATCACTTTCCACAACAGGGTAAGAGGGGAGCTGTGTTTCCTCACACTCTCTTGGTAACTGTAAGTGCTTTCAGCCCACACAGATCATCAGATCATCAGACAACTATAACTCTACCCCTGCTCCCAAGTAAGGTATAAGGGGAGTTGTGTTTCCTCAAGCCTTTCCAGGAAATGGCAGGTACTTTCAGCCTACAGGGACTGAACTGTTGGGTGCCTGTGGATCCACCCCATGTCCTAATAGGATAGGAAGGGGCTGGTATATCATCAGCCTCTAGGGACAATGGCAGGTACTCTTGGCCTACAGTGACTGAACTATTGAGCACCTGTGGATCCACCCCCAGCACGTGATAGGAGGGGGCCAGTGTTTCCTCAGCCTCTCCAGGCAAAGGCAGGCACTTTTGGCCTACACAGACTGAACTGTTGGGCATCAGTGGTTCCATTCCCACCCCCTAAAGGGTAGAAGGGACAGTACTCCCTCAGCCTCTCAGGGCAACTGCAGGTACTTTCAGCCCAAATGAATTGATACTGTTGGGCAGTCAAGAGGGTCCATCCCCACCCTTGGCAGGGAGAAAGGGGGCTGGTGCTACGTCAGTCTACTTGGACAACTGCGGTCATTTTGGACCCACACAGCATAGATTGCTGCCCACACCCACAGCTCCATCCCTGCCCCAGGCAGGGGAGGAAGGGGCATGAAGCCTCACCAGTCTCTCCAGGCAACTACAGATGGTCTTAGCCGGCACAACTTGAATTATTACACATGGCTGTGGCTCTGTCCCAATCCTTTGCAGAGGAGAAAGGTGGGAGTAGCTTCATCAGTCCCTGGGACAACATGGGCAGCTTCAGCCTCCACAGCTTACACAACCAACCACATCCACAGTTCCCACTACACAACCAGCAAGGGAGAAAATGTAAGAAAGTCCTAAACTAAAAGAGAAACTGCACCCAGAATAAACACATCTAGTAAGCCAGATGCCAAAATACCAACAAAAAATTACAATCCATAGCAAGAAACAGGAAGATACGGTCCAGTTAAAGGAACAAGATTAAGTCTCCAGGTAACAAAGGAATTGAGACAACTAATCATAGATATTCAAACAAATGTCCTTAATAAATTCAATGAGATGGCTAAAGAGATTAAGGATATTAAGATGACACTGGGTAAGCACAAAGAAGAATTTGAAAGTATATATCTAGAAAAACAGATCTTATTAGAATGAAAAGTGCAACAAATGAAATTAAAAATACACTGGCGTCATAGAACAGCAGATTCGAGGAGGCGGTAGAAAGGAGTTTGAAGACATGGCCTCTGAAAGTGAACATACAAAAGAACAGGTAAAGAAAAGAATGGAAAAAAATTGAACAGTCTCAGGGAACTAAACGACAGCAAAAGACGTGCAAACATACATGTCATGAGTGTCCCAGAAGAAGAGAAGGGAAAAGGGGCAGAAAGAATATTTGAAGAAATAATGGTAGAAATTTCCCAAACCTATTGAAGGACATAGATATCTATGTCCAAGAAGCACAAAGTACTCCCATCTGAATAAATCCTTATTGACCAACTTCAAGACACATACTAATCAGAATGTCAAATGCCAAAGACAAAGAAAATTCTGAGAGCAGCAAAAGAAAAGCAATGCATAACATATAAGGGATACCCAAAAAGATTAAGTGCCAATTTCTCATCAGGAACCATGGAGGGGGCTTAAGTCTATTCTTCAGACCCCCTCCGTTGGGAGAGCTTCCCAATAAACTTCCTGCCTGCAATCGTCAGTCTCTGCTTCCCAGTGAGAGCCGATGTTCTCTAACAGGGGCCATTAGGCCACAGTGGTCCTTTGTTAGCACAAACAAATAAATTCTTTCTCTCTTTGAGAAAAAAAAGAAGAAAGAAAGAAAAGAAACCATGGAGGCAAGAAGGCAGTGGTATGATATATTTAAGATACTGCAAGAGAAAAACTTCCAGCCAAGAATCTTTTATCCAGCAAGACTGTCTTTCAAAAATGAGGGCAAGTTTAGAATATTCACAGAGAAACAGAAACTCGGAGAGTCTGTAAAAAGAGACTGGCTTTGCAGGAAATACTGAAGAGTGTGCTACAATCTGAAGAAAAAAGAGAATCTACAAATGAAGATTATATCAGTAAAACTACTACAAGTGTCAAAAGAGTGGTGAAAATAAAATAGGACAGATAAAACCCAAAGGTCAAAATGGGTGAAATAAGACCTGCTTTTACAGTAATAACATTGAATGCAAATGGATTAACATCCCCAATCAAAAGGCATAGACTGGCAGAATGGATAAGAAAATATGAATTATCTATATGCTGTCTACAAGACCTTAGACCCAAGTATACCAATGGATTGAAAGTGAAAGGCTAGGAAGCAGGTGTGGCTCAGTGGCTAGAGCCCCCGTTTACCATATGGGAGGCCCGGGTTCGCATCCCGAGGCCTCCTGTGAGGGCACGCCAGCCTGAGCGGTGCGGTGGGCAGATGCAGCAACCTCACGGCAGGAAGCGGGTGTGGCGCAATGGATAGAGCACCCGTTTACCATATGAGAGGCCCCGGGTTCGCTTCCCGGCGCCTCCTTGTGAGGGCAGGCCGGCTCGCGTGGCGCCGTGGGCTGATGCAGCAAGACCTCACAGCAAGGGGGAGATAAGCAGACACAGAGAAGACACGCAGCGAATGGACACAGCAGCACAAGCGGCAAGGGGGGGGGATAAATAAATAAAAAAAAAAAGAAAGTGAAAGGCTGGAAAAAGATAGTCCACACATGTACTAAGGAAAAAAAGCTGGAGTAGCTAGCTATACTTTTATCAGATAAAATACTTTAAAAGCAAAACAGTTATTAGAGACAAGGAAGGACATTATATATTAATAAAAGGGGCAATTCATCAGGAAGAAAGAACAATCAAAAATATATATGCACCTAACCAGGATGCCCCAAGATATATGAGGCAAACACTGGCAAAAGAGAAGGGAGAAATGGGTATCTCTATGATAGTTGGAGACTTCAATACACCACTCTCAGCACTGGACTGAACATCTCTGGGCAGAGGACCAATAAAGAAACAGAGAGTTTGAATAATATGCTGCAGGAAGCTAAATACAGAACTGCCATGTCATCCAGCAATTCCTCTACTGGGAATATATCCAGAAGAACTGAAAAACTGACAAGAACAGACATCTGCACACCAATGCTCATAGCGGCATTATTCACAATTGCCTAAAGCTGGAAACAATCCAAGTGTCCATCAACCAATGAATGAATAATCAAAATATATAAACATATGATGAAATACTATGCTGCAGTAAGAAGAAATGAAATTGGGACACATATAACATGGATGAATCTTTAAGACAGTATACAAAGTGAGGTAAACCAGACACAAAAGGACAAATAATGCACGGTCTCACTAATATGAATTAAATACGATGAATAAACACATGGAGTTAAAACCTAGAGTATAGGTTATTAGAAGATAAGAGAAGGGCTGTGAAGTACTACTGAAGCTTAATGTACACAGATGTTTTAATTAACTTTACTGTAAGGTGACGGTGACAGTAACATATTATAGTGAGTAGCAGCTGGTTTACAAATGGGAATATGGCTGGAAAAAGTAGCCTCAGGATGTAAACGTCATTTGAAAGAAAGCTAGAGAATAACCTAGGGACTGAATAAACACAGTGAACCCAGAAGTGGATGAGAATTATGGATGATGGTACAGAGCGTCCTGTGAGCTAGGGCAGATGTACGCCACTATTGCAGGGTGGCGAAAATGGAGAAGCATGGTTAAAATACAATTGGTATGACCTATGTACTGGGGTTAACAGCAATACTGTAATATTCTTGCATCAATGCCAAAGATGTACTGTGTTGATAATGGGGGAGGGGGGCCCTCTGGAATAAGTGTGCCAAATGTACACACTATGGACCATGGTTGGTGGTAATAGCCTAATGATATTATCTCATAATCTGTAACAGATGTTCCACCATGGCGTGATGTGTTGGTGAAGGGGTACTGTATGGAAATTCTATATAGATATATGATTGTTTTGGAAGTTCACAACTTCTTCAATAAAAATATATTTTTAAAAAAATAGGGTGGGTTGGGGAAAAATAGACCAAATATAAGTTTTGGACTATAGTTAGCAGTAAGATTTTGATGATATTCTTTCATAATTTGTAACAAATGTCTCACAATAATGCAAGGTGTTGATGGTGGGTTGATGTATGGGACCCCTGTATGTTATGTAGGTTTGTTTTTTAAGTTCACAACTTTTACTACACACTTATTTGCTTATGTATGTTCACACATGAATAATATACTTCAATAAAGCTTTTAAAAAATTAAAAAATATGTTTGGCTACAGAAAAATCAAGTGCTTATGTTATATTTAAATATACATATTTGCATATGTAAACACATGCATCTACAATAAATGGCAGGTTCAATTTCAAAATTAAGGAACACCAACATTACACCTTTCCAGAACACTTCAGTCCTACTTTGTTCTGTAGTACACAGGTTGGGCTATGTTATCACTGGTAACTTTTCCTTTTTAAAATGTTTTTTCTCTACTTCAATAAACTATGTGCTGGGTACAGGGCCAGGTGCTACAGCAGATACATAGATAATCCATGTTTCCTAATCTGAAGGAGATGCAGGAGATGGGAATATAAACAAAATAATTATAGTTATACATGAACCTGAAATTGATGAAGGTACAATCTAAGGTGTATTTCTTTTTAATTAGACAGGGTCTAGGAATAAGTTTATAATAAATAGTTATGTGAAACAGACAGCATAATGTCCCAGAACACAGTAAATGCTAACTAAGTAAACTTGCTTTATTAATGGCAATCTTTGTCACCTATGAGTCCATAAACCTGTTTACTCATGATACTATGAGGAACAGAAAATAACATATTTTTATCAATTTTGTCAAAGGTGAACAATGTGTGTGCATAGTACAGAAAGGTCTTCAGTCTAGGGTCATAAAAGAAGAAATATCTAGAGGTTCAGCCTCCTTTTCTCAACACACTTCCTTCTATCTCCCCTTTGCCTAGCGGGCATGAAAAAAATCAACAGTGGTCATATAATCCTAACACTGTCAATCACCAGATATCACTATATGGTGAAAAGATTTTCAACTAAATATGTATTCAGCCTCTTTCTGCCTACCTTGTTAACAGGTGATGAGATCTCATCTTCTTGGGGTCTTTTCAGTCCTCTCTTTAAAATGCTAGTAGATGGAGAAGCCAAAGGAGACCAGACACAGCGTGTCTGCATGCCACTAGGACTATCATTTGCTGACACAATGGAAGGATCAAGCTCCTTTAATTTTTGAGGAGATGCATTATTGTCTTCAGTTATCAGTCCAGAGATGTCTGACACTGGAAATTGTGATGGTTCCTCCACTTTCTCTAAAGTACAGTTATCTTCTAAAATTTCATCACGTTCCACTACTATTTGATTGGCATCCAATTCTGTTTCTTCAGACTGATAAAGTTCAGTATTTGTTTCAGTTTTACTAGAGACAATCTTTCCTTCTTCAGTGATCATTTCAAGTCCATCAGGAATAGACTTGTCAATTTCTGCCTTCAATCTCTTTGTTTCAGTTTCTTCAGGCTCAGTAGTTTTGGAAATCATGTCTCCAGTTTCTCCTTCAATGAAACCATCAGTTTCGGCATTCATTTCACCAATCACTGCTTCTTCACAATTTTCCACTTCAGCATTCACTTCTTCAGATGAGACTGGATCAGATTCATCACTTCTTCCATCTGGTTCCCCAACTGCTGTTTGTTCAGAAATCTCAGTTAGATCACTCACTTTTACAGGGGTGGTAGTATCAGAATGACCAATTCCTAAATTAAATTCCTCAGTTGCTGCTTCTTCAGCATTTAGTTCTTCAGCTGTGTCTGCTTTAGATTCATCATTTTCATTCTTTTCCTCTGTTGCCACTTCTTTGGAAATAGTTTTGGCACACTTTTGTTCAGATAAGCTAGCTTCAGACTTATCACTTTTTATATCCAGTTCCATAGCTTCTACTTCCTCTAGATTGCATTCTTTTACTTTGCATGCATTTGCTTCAACATTAACAAGGTTCTCTGGACTGAGATCCTTGTTCAGGGTAGCTTTTGATTGTTCTTCTTCCATCTCCAGAGAACACTCCTGTGAAATATCTTCAGAATCACCTAAACATGGGCCAATCATTTTAAAATTTTTATTAGATGGCTCTTGGCTTTCAATAGATACTGCTCCACTGGAATCCATATCACAAGTTTCCTCTTTAAAATTTGCTGTTTGAGGAGAAAAAGACTCTTGAACAGTGTTTTCTTTCAACTCAGTTTCAGATAGAATTAATGAATCATTAATAGCACCTTTCTCCTCCATGAGACCCAAATGAAAATTCACACTATCATGCTCATGTGAAAGTTTTACTTCTGAATATAGATTAACTTTAGAAGTTTCTGGCATAGTAACAGGTATCTGCAAATCTATTTTTTTTGTTTCACTGATTTTTAAATCACAGTTTTCTGTGTTCTTTAACCCAATGAATGTCTTTTCTTGAGGTTGTGATTTTTCTCCACAGCAATCACAACTTTTTGATCTCCTCACCCTCCTACTTCTCTTGTGTTGGCATTCAAGTGTCTGGAGAGTTTTTTCAGAGAGCAAAGAAATGTCTGTTGTCTCTGTTCTTGATGATTCTCCCACACTGTTATTTTCTGTAGAGTCTCGCTTATGTAATCTTTTACTGGCATTTCTAGTCCTTAGATTTGATTCTGGCACAGGTGGACTTGTAAAGGAATATTCTGCACATACGTCAATTTTACTTTTTTCCTCATGTGTACTTGGTACATCATCAGAAACTTGTAATAAATCTGAAGATAATGTTGAATCCTTAAGTGTTACAGTACTACTCTCATCCTTTTTTTCACAAGTCTGAGATACGATGTCTATGTCTACTTCGGAAATTGCTTTATAATCGTGTGTCTGATTTTCAACTTTCATACATTCCTGTCTTACCATTTGCTCTTCTTGATCTTCATTATCAACACTGTTATTATTTTTGTTTTTCCATTTTCCACATCTCTTCTTTCTAGAACTTTCTTCTTTTGCCTCAGAACTATCAGATTCTGAGTTTTCAATGCTGGAAAGCAAACCCTGGGATGCTCTTCTTGTTTGATACCGTGTTCGTCCCCTTATTGGTTTCTCAGAAGACTTATCTGCAGTGTCCTGTGCACCATCTCCCTCAGATTTAATATTCTCAACATCTGGCTTTCTTTTACTTTGGTCAATTTCAGTGTTGGTGCTGGTTTCCCCAAGAGTCTTCTCATGAAAGTTATTTTCTTTCTTAATTAAATTTTCGAGTACAGTTTGCTCAGTAATCAGTTTGTGCTTTGGTAATAAATCATCTTTTACATGCAATGGACTCTTCTGAAGAGGCTTTTCTTCTTCCTTGCGCCTTTCCTTTTTTTGATGATTATTTTCTTTATCTTGGCTATCAGAGGTAGACTCTGCTATTTCTGAACGTCGTCGCAAAGATCGTCTTAGGGTTTTTTGATTTTGAGTTATCTGATTCTGGCTATCCTCATTTACTAGTTGATCTGCTGGTATTATTACAGGAGGTGTATTTTCTTTGGATTCCAAGTTAATTCCTAAATTTTTCTCTTCTACAGTATTGTTATCTAGTACAGCATTTTCTACCACTGGTTCAAGCTTTGTATCCTCATATTCGATTGCAGATTCAAAAAGGTGAGCCTGATTATTTGATATACACTCTGTTTGATTAAGCAAATCAGGTGGGTTATTTTCTAAGCCTTCCATTCCATCAGTAGATTCCTGAGAAATTTTCTCCTCTTCAGATCTCATTAAGGGCTTAGACTTTTTATTCCCTGCTTGTTCAGCTTTACTTGATCTTCGGCCTGATCTCTTAATTCCTTTCACTATTTTTTCAGAGTCAGATTTGGAATGAGTCACTTCTCTCTTCTTTGCTTTTGGTGGAATATCTGTTTTAGTCATGTTTTCCTGGTTATTTTTCACAGAAATAGGTGATGACATATTATTCAAGGGGGATGGACTAAAAGGTCTGCTTTCAGAACCATCAAATTTCTCCAATGTAATAAAGGTTTGCCTTCGACTTGTAGGCTGTGGGGGCATTCCAGAAACAGTGGCATGAGAAACTGAGCTACCGCTCACAGCAAAAGTGTTATCTGCACTAGATGTACTGTCAGGTGATGTTTTTGTTGATGAAAGTAAAACTTTTTTCCTGGTATCATTTTTACTGCTCAATATTTCTGAATTGGTTTCCTCCATGGAACCACTCTCGGTATTTGAAAGGGAAGCCTTTACAAGATGTTCATCCGTACCACAGTTTTCTGTGATATCTTGAGGAATGATGTCACTCTTCGTTTGCTCTTCCTGCACAGAAATATACATACATATTAAAAAGCAAACAAGTTAGATTTTTGGGGAAATTTTAACAGAAAACTTTAGTAATTAAAAGCCAACTACTGGCTTTCAATATATTGCACAAATATTCCAATAGTGGTAAATACACATTAAATTTGTGTTCCTAGTTGTAAATATTCAATAATACCAAATAAACTTAGCTATTATATATATACACACACACAAATGCACATACACAGACATTTACAGAGAAACATGCATACACATACAACATCTCTGCTAATGTCTGCTAGTGGGAGTTAAGAGATTACACAATAAATCTGAAAATTAATAAAAATGAAGACTAATAAACAATAAAGGAAGGGCGATTCCAAAAGCCCCAGTATATAAAGTACTGAATATACCTCACATATCATCTTCGAATCTTCCTTTGGTTTTTCTATTAAAGTAGGAATTTCCCTGAAATAAGTAATTGTTGAAGTTAGAATTTTGTTTCTTAATTACTTAAAAATTAGAAAACTAGTTATGGAAAGTTCAATCATTTCCATACTTACATAGACTCTTCCTGACTAAGCTGAGAAAATAAGGTATCTTGTGAAACATCCAAATTATTATACATGGCAGGAATATGACCCCTACAAAAGATTTTAAATAAGTAACTTGAACTTTATAATCTCCTACAGTTAGATATCAAGCTTACAACTCTACCATCAATTTGCCTTTTAAAAATTGTATAAAATCAAGATCTAGATATTTATTTTCCACATTTACCATGAAACCATGTCCCCTACACCTTTCCTTTATTTGCTGCCCCAGCAAAGAAATTTAGTTTAAAAACATTTGTGAGATGCAATCAAATAATATATACAATAATTCTAAACACAAAGTTATAGTTTACTGTTCGAAATCTAAGCATGAATCCAAGACACCTAATTTAAGATAAAAATCCTACAAACCTCTTTGTTTTGAGTATTTCTTTCTGATGTTCAGTTAGTATTCTTTCCTTTGCTTCTTTTGCTTCTGGAGGTATAAACACAAAGTCAGTAGATTTTTCCTCTTCCAAAAGAATTTCATTGTTTATTTTTGGAGATGATGATTCCAATTTCAGCTGCAGATTTTAAAAAAAGTGAATGTAAATTTGAGTTTCCAAAGTGTTTTCCAATATTTCAATCAATCTTAAAAAACTGAAAGTTTTTGAGTTTTAAAAACTCAAGTGTTTTTCAGTAGTGATTAGGAGGAAGTCTGAAGTTTAAGCTCAAATTGTCATAGTTAACAACAGCTAGTATAACATCTCTTACTTTACTTTCTGCCACTAATAAATATTCAGGAAAAAAACCTGAGAATTTTTTAAAATACAGGCAGGTCTGTGCTTACTTACAAAGCATGGGCATATATATTTTAACACATAGATATCAACGAGTTTGGCAGGAGAGAACCTTTCTCAAGTTAAAGTATGAACTAGTCAAGAAACTAAAATTTGCCAATATCCCCTCCATACCAGTAACTTTGGACCTGTAATGTTATTTTTATACATTTTCAGTGAGACTAGCACTGTTTTCATTCTATTTCATAGTGGCTCAAGAGTGTGCCAGTTATCCTTAAAAATATTTTTTTAAAAGTGTCATTTCTCCAGGGGCATGTCTCAAGATTCTAGAATCTTCCTTACTGGAGGTCATGGAAGACAGAATCTATTGTCTGAAAATTGATAACAACTAGCAGGATAATCGGGTTTTAGATTTGATGTTGTAATATTATTTAAGTAGGCATTATTTCTATTTAATAAAGTTCTAAAATATTTCTCCTCTTATGCAACTTATATTAGTTATTATTCATACCTGGTCTCATTCCACCTCAAGGGAGCTGCTGCCAGTAACAATATTTAATTGATACCAAGTACTATGTACACTCACCTTTACTTTACTATAAAGGAATTATCTCTGAAGGCTTACAGATTTCCATGCTACCTTAATAGTCTTTCTAGACCAAACTCTATTATTCCCCTGCAATCCCACCTTTCATTTACCTTTCTGCATCTTTTTCTTCCAATTAAAACTTACATGTTCTCAAGCTATCATATAGTTTAATTTAAAAGTTATGTAAAATATACCGTGGGAAAACATACTTTAGCTGGTGTTTTCATATTTTCTTTTGTATCCTTCGTTTGTGCCAAAATGGAATCTCTTTTTCTATTTGATTTTATTTCCATGCCACTTATCTTCATATTTAATTGAGAATTTTCTGTCTGTTTTATAAAAAATAACTTGAGTAAGCAGTGTTTTTCTATCGGTTCCCCCTTGTAACATTTTGAAAATTAATCCCACTGTAATGAATATACATTTCAAATAATGTCAATTTCTTATAATTATTAAACCCTATTAACATCCTATAAAAGAAAATAAAACCACTGTCTAATTCAGTAACAGGAATTAGATTTGGAATCCACAATATATATAGTAGCTGTTTTGTACCATATAATTTTATGAATTCTGAAAATGAACCACATAACAGCAAAGTTAATCAAATTTCTGGATGCAAATACTCAACCTTATACTGATAATACTTCTCGGTGGAAATCAAAGCCATAAAACCTTAAGTATTAAACAATAAAAAGTATTAAAAAGTATATATAATAGAGGAGTGACAACACCAAGTGGAGACATATGACATCCCTGGAAAAGTGTTTCCTCAGAAATAAGTAATTAAAAGCAAATCTCACTTGCTTACAACTCTGAAGTATGACAAAAGACACTAGAGAAGGACTCCACAAATGCTAAATTGCAGGGGGAGGGTGGGGGTGGGGGGTCAGGGGGAGCATACTGAAAAAGAAGGTAGGAAACCTGTGACTGGGACCTGACAGTCAGTCTAGACCCGTACTCCTCACTCGGTCACACGGTGGCAGCATTCTGGTCCTGGTCCCTCCCACCACTGTCACTGACCACAGAGCCACTCACAAGAGCTTCAGAACCAGGCAGAGGGAACTCTAGGCCACATAGACCCAGATGGAACCCAAGTGGTCAGCAAGTGCGTGCATACAAAAGGCAATCAGGAAATAAAGGCGGCGAGGAGGCTGTTGGCAAGTGGTGCACACAGCCAACCCAGCCTCTACTTGGTAGAATACCTAAATGAAAAAAAAAATGGGCATTTTTCAACACTGACCTCATTTGGCTCACTGAGACACCCTAATGTGGAAATTACCAGAGGCAGAAAAAAGAGGAAAACTGATCTGCTATAATGCAAGGTAGGCCCTAGGATTGACAATTGTAATGAAAAGGGGGCACTGAGTGTGAGAAAGCAGTTGGGCAAATCAGAGTTGCTGGAGAGGAAAATCTGGAAAAAAAAAAAAAAAAAGAAATCCCAGGAATCCCAGAGAAGGAAGAGAGGAAAGGAAATCTTCTGGAGGTGAAACAATTGCATATAAAAGGACAATCTTAAAGGCTGTACCACATGTCCAGGGCAAGAAACAGGTAAAAAAAAAAAAAATCTGAACAGTTAAGCATGGGCTACTCTAAAGTTTCTTAGTATATGCTAGACCAAGTATCGAAGAAGAGCCCTAACCAACCCCCAGACAATCTAAAATAAAACCCTAGACAAGAGAGAAAAAATGACTTTCAGAGTTAGCACATTAAAATAATCAGATGCCCAGACATCAAAAAAACCACATGCCATACTAAAAAACAGAAAGATATGGCTCAGTCAACAGAGTAAATTAAAACTTAAGAGAAAACAGATATTGGAATAAATAAAAGAATCAAACAAATCTAAGTCAATCCAAGGAGCTGGAAGAAAATATGAATAGCAAAATATGGATACACAGCTAAAGCATATTAAGAAGAAAATGTATGAACAAATACAAGTGTTCTTTCATGAATTAAAACAAATATACGGGGGGCGGATGTGGCTCAAATGGTTGGGCGTCCATCTGCCATATGGAGGGACCTGGGTTCGATCCCTGGGACCTCCCAGTAAAATTTAAAAACATATATACAGAAGGCGCATGGGCTGCCAGACTCTGTGTGCCGGTGAGCTGCCAGGCCCCGGGAGCCAGGCAGCAAGATGATGACATAACAGGAGAGAGACGCAGGGGAGAGACAAGACGAGATGCTCTGAAAATCAGGAACCGAGGTGGCGCTGGTGGCAGAACACCTCTCTCCTACATTGGAAGTCTCCAGGATCGAATCCTGGTGAAGACTGGAGGAGAAGAATGAGAAGAGATGGCAGTAAACAGACAAAGAGAATTGCCCAGCAAATGGACACAAAACAGCAAAAACGGGGAAGGGGTTTTTTAAAATGGATAAAGTAAATAAATAAATAAATAAATAAATAAAACAAATATACGACACTGTTACAAGGTGTTAATAGGGTGGTATATGGGAAAAAATACACCTAGTGTAAATGGACTATAATTAAGGGTAATATTTTAATATTCTTTCATCAATTGCAACAAAGGTACCACACTAATGCAAAAT
>JAQZBX010048942.1:0-20054 GCA_029593785.1 Cabassous unicinctus | reverse complement strand
TTTTTTTTTTTTAATTTAAAAAAAATTTTTTTAAAGGATGCACTGTGGTAAACACTTATTTTGCATTCTTCCTCCTTCTTGTAATATTATCTCAATTTTCCTTTGAAACTACCTATTATCTACTCTCAGTCTATGTGCCTTACTTAGTTGCTCCAAGATAGGGCATGTACACAGGGTTTGGCAATCAGAACACATATACCCTAGCCAAAGAGACTGGTTCAAGGATGGGCGTGTGGCCCAAGACTGACTATTGTTGAATGTCTGTTGGAGTTATTAGAAGACAAATTCTCTTTGTCACGGGGCTGCTTGAATTTTGCACTATATGCCTAGAGCATTAGGGCCTAAGTGAAGCCTATGTGAAGAGATCCTGTCTGAGAATAAAACCAACGTAGAGGAAAGGAGACCCAAAATATGAAAATAAAGCAAATTTTGATGATATCATTTGAGCTCCTGGATTCAGCCATGCTTGAAACAACACTATCCCTTAGACTTTCCAGTTTTCAGTGAGCCAATAGAGTCCCATTTTTGTTTACATCAAAATGAGTTAGTTTTCTGGCATGTGCTCCTCTCCCAAGCATATCCATTGATCTATAAACATGCTGCCTTCCTTTACAGTGTGACCTGCCACAGTGTGTATCTGCTGTAGAAGCTGAGGTTCTACGTGACTGAAGTGCCCATGGTTCTCTTTTGATCATCCCTGGCACATTCCCCTGAGTGCTTAGGCAGTTCTGATGATAATAAAGATGATGTCTTCCCCAGTCCACTCTGTTTTTTAAATAGCGAAGTCACCTTTCTCTTCTCTCCTGTGAACTAGTGATTGGGGAAATAACTCAGGTATCATCTTTGCTAATGAGAGCATGCTTGGCTACCTAACTTGGAAGTTAGTAGGCTCCATTTGGAAGGAATCCATAGGACTATTGAGCCAATAGAGCTGCTTCATTTCAAATTCAAATTTCAGGTCGATTTATGCATGTGTATGTACAGAGAGAAAGGTCTTAGGCCGAGACACCAAGGATGGTAGGAAATACTCCTCTAAAGTGGATGGCACTGGCTCTTTCTCCTACAACATATATTTGCATCTTCTGGTAAACTTTTGAAGTTCATTTTCCATCAAATTAAATATTTATTTGTAGATAGGATGAAAGGATTCTGGGAAAGGAATTGGTCGCCCCAGAAGACATCTTATGGGCCCAAGCTAGGAAAACAGTCAGAAGCTGCAAAGTTGGGCTTGGCCAAACAAAGTGACTATCCTTTAACCATGGCCACCACGACTATTTCAGACAAACAGAATATGGCAGAAAAATAGATTAGTGCAAGAGGAGAACTTAAAGGTAGTGAACCCTGGGTTGTCTAGGAGAAAGGCAAAGGCCAATTAAAGGTGCCCTGAAGCTCAGAGATGGAATTTTTCAGGCTCGGTGAGAACAGTTATATAATGTATGAACTTCTGAATCAAATAGCCTTTGGTTTGAAACCAGACTCTGACATAAGTTTTGTAACTTTGGGCAAGTTACTTTACTTTTTTAAGCCTCAATTTTTCCCTTCAGCTAAATGGGACTAATAATGCCTTAAGGGATTGTCATGGGAATTACACGAGCACCTGTACATGGGAAACACTGAGCACAGTGCTTTGCACATGGTGAGTATTCAATAAGTGTTAAACCTATTTAGAACAACTGATGATCATTAAAGGCATCAATTATACAGAAAGCCTTCTGGAGTAAGGATGTATGAAATAATTCAAGAACAACATAACCCAACAATATAGCTTGAGGGGACTAAATTTACAGAATTCTAAGAAGCCATTTCTAAGGACAGAAAATCTCACCAGGCCTGGCAGAATCTCTAACCCAAACCTGCTTTAGGCTAGAAGCCTGAGGTGTTTGTTCTAGCACCCAATCCAGACTGGCTAAGTGTGGGGAAAGAAACAGGGGCAGGGTGCCTGGTAAGCTTTAACAGCCAACTCAATATATAGTGAGACTTCAACTATGTTAGGATAAGAATTTGGTCAGTGCAAGCTTATCCAGTTCTGTCTTTGTATTTAGTTTCTTCTCGCTTTAGTTTCTGAGTAATAGATCCTTTTGAAAACACCCAAATTTGTCTTGTTTAAAATAAGGGAAAAAATTTTTTCACACGAGGCAGAGAATAAAGGGGTTGGTATGCCCACAGAGGACAGCATGAGTCCACAAAATAGAGCTAAGTGTAACTGCAAAATAAGGAGATGTGAGAGGAGAGGAAGACAAGCCATCGTTCCTGAGCCAGGCTCACAAGGGGACTTTCTTTGTTGGGACCAAAGAAAGTTTGCTTCCTTCAGTGTTGTTCTTAGTGATAACAGACTGACCTTTTCTTGAAATGATCTGCCACATCCAATAAGAGTTTCTCAGAAGGTTTTTGGAAACAGTAAAACTGCCATGATAAACTCTAAATTGAAAAGGGATGCTTTTAAGAAACCAGAGTCAATTCTTAAATGTTCATCAGCAACCCAGAGCTGTAATGTTGCTTTGTTTCTTAAGGTCTTATCAGGAGCCCAAGGGCCACAGGTCTGTGGTTTCACTAGCTGACGGTTTATGACTTCTTTAAAAGACTCTCTCTTTCAGTACCAGAGACTCGGTCCAACTGCTCTATCGCTCACGTTAGGTCTTTCTTTATTTGGGAAGAACTAGATTGTGAAATGGATACTACATTACAGACGTTGAAGGAAGCCGACACTACATAAATAATTCTTTGTGCTTATAATGGGTCCAATAACAATGGTCAAGATAGTATTCTTGTTAAAATAATAACAAAATTATCATTGTACTCTTCAATGTGAAGAAGAAATACGGCATTTACTTATAAACTTTGGCAGAGGTAGGAATTGGAGAGGTGGGGGAGGAGTGTGACTTCAATCAATATATCGGGAAGAGGTCCCCAAAAGTGAATTTAATGTAAACACTGTAACAGAGAACACAAACTAGGAAACCTATCCAAATCGAAGTAGTCCCATTCACCACTCCCAAATGGAGTGAATATAGAAAACAAAGGATGCCTTGAAGATTACAAATGCTCAAGCCTTACTGGACTGGCTTCCTTACATTTGTCTCACTATCATGAGTGGCAATAAAACATATTGGCTAGCAAATTAAGACAATGACAGAAAAGGAAGAACACAAAAAGGAGTTCTGCACGGCTTTTCAAGAAGTTAGACCTTACCAGTGAGAAGGACAGTAAATAAACTCTTTCTTGCTATCAAAAAAAAAAATCTGAATTAGGAAGTTCAGACCACCACATAATTGGAAAAAGTACTCACCCTATGATTTGATTGGAGAGGCATCAAAAGCCACCCTTTCTTCAAATATGACCTCTTTTCCTACATGCAGTAACTAATCTTCCTTACCCTCTCACCAACTCCTCCCAGCCCCATCACCACCCAGTCTTGAGGTAAGACAAATTGTTTCCAAGTATATGCTATTACAATGCACACATTTTGTCTAAGATGGATAAACTTATAATCCATTGCTACAGATTCATTAACCTATCAATTTATTCAGCTGGCTAACTCTACTTTGGTTCTGTTTTCCTCTGTAAATTGGGGATAATAACAGTACTTACCTCATAGGATCCTTATGAGAATTAAATAAAATAGTTTATGTAATGTGCCTGGAACACAGTAAGTGCTCAATAAATGTTGGTTCGTTTTGTAGTTGCTATTGTTGTTTGTAACTGATAAACTGTCAGTTTCCTGGTTACTATATAGAATTTAAAAACACAGAATTAACAGGGAAGGAAAGTTCTGTAATGCAGGAAGCTGCCTAGTTGAGCAGCACAGTTCAGAGGGTCAGGGACCATGAGAAATGTAGACAGGCACAAAACAGGAGGCCCTGAACCCCCTTTCTCTTAATTAATTGTGGACAAATGCATCTCTCCAATTCCAGTATCTCCTCCAAGAAAGGGGATAGAAAAACCATCTCTTTAAATTTCATTAAATGGTTCACAGGCCTCTTTCTCCCCGTTGCAAGTAGAATCAGACCACATGATTTAAACGCTCCTAATGAAAGATTTTCTCAGTTCTGTTAATTAGTGTCAATTGCAATGCTTGTTTCTGTTTCAAATCCATTCTCGTTTGCCACTTTACCCTTACATGATTCTAGAAAAGGCTGAGCAGCCAAGAAGTAAACCCTATCAAATAATCTCCAGGAAAAATGGTTTGGATGAGTTCTCAAGGGCTCCACCAAGATTGTTTATTACTCGCATACTGAAAAACAATGCAAAACACGAGCAACAGGCATGTAATGATCCAACCTGATGCATAATTATCAGGGGGAAGAATGTGATGGGAAACAGAACTCGCATGAAGTTTGTATGCTGGTATATCTCACAGTAAACCTTGAGGTCTCTGGTTATGCCTGGATTATTGAAATGACTAACACTAGGAAAAACAGCTATGTGTACATCACTAATTTCCACTCATTCATTCATTCAACCCCCATATTTATGGAGCTCCTACTTGGGATGCAGCTTACAGTTCACTGGAAAAACAGACTTCAAAAACTAATGATCTAGGGAAGCAGATGTGGCTCAAGCAATCGGGCTCCTGTCTAACATATGGGAGGTCCCGGGTTCGATTCCTGGGGCCTCCTGGTGAAGGCAATAGCCGGCCCGCGCGGAGAGCTGGAGGCCTGCACGGAGAGCTGACACAAAATGACGCAACAAAAAGAGACACAGAGGAAAAAGACAATGAGAGACACAACAAACCAGGGAGCTGTGGTGGCTCAAGCAATCCAGTGCCTCTCTCCCACGTCGGAAGGTCCCAGGATCAGTTCCCAGTTGCTCCTGAAGAGAAGATGAGAAGACAAGCAGACACAGAAGAACACGCAGTGAATGAACACAGAAAGCAGAAAGCAAGTGCCAGCAGCAAGTGGCAGGGGTGGGGGGGAATAAATAAAATAAAATAAAATAAATCCTTGAAAAAAAACTAATGATCTAAAAAAAAGATGTGTGTGCATGTGTGTATAATGGCACTGTGTTATAAATACTAGGAAGTCAAGGAAGAGTATATTCTAGAAAGTGTTGTTTAAGGATTAGCCAGGCAAAGATTTCAGGGAAGAAGGCAGTGAGAAGTGCATGAGCAGAGGCCTCAAAGATCACCACCTTGATGTCCTCCAACTAAGAAGCACCCAAAGAAACCCAGCAATTGTGGGAAGACAGCTCATAATTTAAGGTCCCGATCCTGCTCTTCGGAGATTTGTTGTCCGTAAGGTGGCACAGGGTAGGACAACACAACTTTGGCCCTTCCCTTAGTTGCTAGAAGCCGTGGCTGTGGGTGATGTAGTAATCTGTGGATGAGAATGACTTTCCAGAGTTCTCATCTCATCTTAAACAAGGAAAAGAAATGGCCCACAGCAGTTGCTGTAAAGACAGGGAGCTGACATGTAAACTTTAAGCTTCAGGGTAATGATATACCTCCGCAAGTATTTATGTTACAGCCACAGGTGGCCTCAGAATGAAAACCAAATGGCAAACAATAAATCCATTCAAGGCACCCAATTCCAGCAAATAATCGCAATCCTGGGCTCTTTAGTAGAAGCTAATGCTTCTTCTTCCAATAAGTCTTGTGCCCCTGAGGAGTCTCATAGATCCCAAAGGTCTTTAGGGTCCTACATTTGCCCAATGTCAAGGGGATGACAGTGAAGATTATTTCAGCTCCCTTTATTGGGGGCACACAGGGTCACTTGCATTACAAGTCAAGAGGTACACAGTCCCTAGAGCCAGACTGCCTGGATTTGAATTCTAGCTCCATCCCTTGCAGCTAGTGTGATCTTAAACAAATTATTTAACCTCTCTGCCTCAGTTTCTGCATCTGAACAGTGGAGACAACAGCACCCACTTCTTAGGGATGTTGGGAAAAGTAAATGAGTAACATGCCAACCAGGCACATGGTAGATGCTATAGCAGTATTTGCCATTATAAGGGTGATTGCTTTTCCTCCCCAAAACCCCAGAGAAAGGCCCATTTTACAGCTAAGGGGACAGGCTCAGGGAGAATAAGAAAGATAAGATAAGTAAGGGATTCCAACCCAGGTGTGTATTGCTTCACATTTTTTGCATTGACTACACTATGTTCCCTGTAAGAACGGGCAACTGAGTGTGTATGAAAGCCAGAGAAGGACTAGAAACCAAAGTAGTTCAAGTGCCCATTTTCGAAGAAGAATGGCTGAGAATTAAGCAATAATGATTCATTCCCAAGCCACTTCCCTGCCAACATAGAGCCCAACTCCTGCCTATCCTTCAATTCTTAGCGTCAATGACATTTCTGCAGAGAAGGCCCCTGCCCTGCACCTCTGGTCTAGGTTAGCTTCTTTGGGTTATGTTCTTAAAGACAATGTAGTTTTTTTCTATTAAAACTCAACACAACTATATAGAAGTTACTTGTTATGTAATTATTGGTTTGGTTTCCATCTCTTCCTGCAGAATTTAAGTTTCATGAGGGCTGGAATCAGGTCCATCTTAGTTGCCTGCCTATCCTTAGAGCCAGTGTGTGACATATAATAGGGACTCAATAAATATTTGAGGTATAAGTGAATGGATGAATGGTCTTCTGTTCTAGGGACAATGTTACCAGGAGCCATGGATGAAAAGGTGGGTGAATTCTGAGGCATAACAAATATACTGGCAATAATACAATGATCTTGTTTACCATAAAGTCAAATTTTATATCACCATTTTTTCCCAAAACAAAAATAAATAAGGTCACATGAAGTATTTCCTAAACATGACTTCTCTATTAGGCACAGAGGAATTTGAGTGTGTGTTTGTATTTTGATGAGGGATATTTGTTTTGATACTGTTTGGTGAACACCAAACCAGTAAACCAATAGACTGAGGTCATCTGTTCAGAAAGTTAAATTACCTCAGTACTCTGAAAAGACTACAAGGGTCAGATTGGTTTGATTTTGGAGGCTACAGTTCTCATTCGATTCTTAGTCCAGCTATACCAAAGGATTTTGCAAATTTTAAATTAAACCTTAAGCAGGTGTCCATTACATTGACAGACAGAAGCAGAACTGTTCTCAGTTAAGCCAAGGTAAGTATTTTAATATACACCTGCCTTGCCCAGCTCCTCAAACACCACCAGTAGGCAGTCTCTGAAGGAGGCTCACAGGAATCCCTTGGGTTCCAAGGACCCCAGTTTGAAAACATAGCTGATACTGGGACAGATAGGGATAATACCTTTAACACCATTTTCCTGCTCCTATGCCGAGGAGGTTAAAGTCAAACCAGGCCTTGTCAATGCCAAATAACAGCACTACACCTTCACAGCAGAATTCTGAGGTGGACTCATCTCTCTGACTAAATCTATAAAGCCAACTGAGTGTCACACTAAACTTTTTTTTTTTTAAAGGAGGTACCGGGGATTGAATTCAGGACCTCGTACACGGGAAGCAGATGCTCAAACCACTGAGCTATACCCACTCCCCTACACTAATCATCTTGACCGTAACCCTTATCCTAAATTCATCTTTCTCCTTTATGACTTGAGTATACCTGGAGTCAAGAATTTGTGGTGATGTCTTCTCAAGTTTAAATGTGGCATGATTTCTGTATTTTCAACAAGAGGACTAATTTCAGGAAAAAGACCCATGAATATATATGGAAAAGTATATTTAATACATATGCAACTTGGGAAGAGAAACTCTTGGCCTCATGAACTCATGATGGCAAGTCTCTTTCTAAAACTATGTATTAGGCACACACTATGTCATTATACACTAGCCCTGGACAATGTACATATTTCATTTGTTCTGTTAGGCACAGCAACACATATTCATTGTGTGTCTGCCATGTTTTAGGTTGGCTAGATACCAGAGGAGAGAAATAGTCAAGAGCCTGCCTTCATGGAGCTTACAATCTTATAAGGTAGAAAGGTGTGTTTTGTTTTGTTTTTTTCAGTAAACAACTAAATCAGAGAAATATAAGTAGTGATGAGAACTATGAAGAAATTAAACAGGGTGTTGAGCCAGACCAAGAAACTGAACTGGTTCAAATATCTTTAGGTACCCACTGATGGAACAACTGAGAACCCGCTGAAAGTCAAAGAAACAACTTTCGTAGGCAACACAAATAGACTACATTCAAATATCCACCTCCCTACTCTGTGGATGGGCTATAGGCTTTAGGTAGTCCTGACATATGAACACTTTGTTGGAAGTACGAGAACCACATCCCAAAGCCATCAGTTCAATTTTTTCCACAAACAGCTGCTCAGAATAATTTTTGCAATATCATATTGATTTTACCATATCTGTCAATCTAGTCAAGTACATTACAATACAGATAAGTAAAAAAGGACACAGACCTGGAAGAAAAAACAACTTAATTTGGCCAAAAGACAATGGAGTCAGGGAATTCAAAGGTTGTGTAATTTAGGGTAAGAGAACATCACTGAGAATGGTGCAGCCAGTAAGGGTTTTATAGATGGAAGTGGTTCTTGGGGAATAAAAAAAGTGGCAATTGGATAAGCAAATAGGAAAGGATGTATTTCAGGTGGGGAGAAGAGTATATATAAAAAGCACAAAGGCTAGTTAACATTCTATGTATGTAGTTTCCATCCATCCATTACGGTTTCAAGCACTATTCTAAGTGCTTTCCATATATTTAGGAAAATTCTATTATTACCTCCATTTTTTTAATGTTGGGTTTCTTAAAGGTAAAGCCTAAAGAAGGAATTCAGGTGCTTATGATTTATTGGGGCAAACAGGGTCCAGACTAGGGTGAGGAGAGTGAGGCACCTACAGTGCAAAATTTTAGGAGGCACTCATTCTCGGGGACGTGCAACTTGTTTGACCCGACGAATGGGTGCCTCAGTCTCCTCATGCTAGCCCAGAGAGCCAGATCTTTAGGACAAACTTCCAATGGCAGGAGGGAAGCAGGATAGCAAAAGCAAAAAAGCCAGTCAAGAATATGGTCCCACACAAAGTCTAGCCTTGGTCTCATCCGTGGCAGTGGTGGTGGTGGTTTACCACAGTGTGGTCCTGAACTTTTGCACCCTCCATGTCAGCAAGTTATCAGCTGCCTGCTGAGGAGGGCACAGGTATAAGGTGTTAGCTGCAAAACTCACAGCAGCTGAAGGCTGGGTGCATTAGTGGCCAGAAGGGATATGTAAGGGGCACCAACTACGTCTATTACATCATTTTAAAGAAAACAAATGAATACTTATAGGAGGAATTAGGTGCGTGTAAATGTCTAATGAGTGGTTCTCCAGGGCAGATGTGGGGGAAGCAGTATTTTGTAGCATTTCTCTATTTTCATGGAATAAATACTCCCATCATGGCTGATTTCAAACCATCAACATGATCAGTGAATGTGGAGTTGGGAAGAGAGGCCCTTGATCAGCTCTCACAAGTCAGTGGCAGCTGGTCCCAGCCCACCCATGCAGGAAGGTTCAGCAACTCAGCCAGGGTCCCAGCAATTTGATCTCATGTGATCTCACTCCGCACATCAAGGCATAGCCACAGTGCTGTAGAACAAGAGTCAGCAAATCTTTTCTGTAAAGGACCAGTTAGTAAATATTTTCTGCTTTGCAAGACATATCTGTTGCAACTACTCAACTCTGCTGTTGTAGCAGCCACAAACAACACATAAAAAAGAATGGGTGTGACCACATGTCAATAAAACTTTATTTACAAAAATAGGTGGTGGGACAGATTTAGCTCATGGGCTATATTTCGCCAGCCCCTGCTTTAATTATTGAGCAAGGTCAGGACTAGGGTGAGGCAAGAGAGGAGACTAGAACACAATGGCCCCAAGAGTGAGAGCCTCCTTTTATTGAGGCTCTCCATCATCTTCTGTTATTGAGAAACCGGAACCAGATTTACAGGCAAATCAGGATTCAGTTGTTCAAAACAGAAACAATTTACACAAAAAGAGGTTTAAAAAAGAGATTTAACCCACTGTTGGAAGGGCTGAAGAAGCAGGTACTGTGAGGCAACCACACTGACAAATAGGCCTGCAAGGGAAGCTACTACATCTGCCTCGCTCAAGAATGGGGGAATTGGTGGGCTGCTCATGCAACTGCTGAGTCTAATGGCACACTGAGATAGGCATGATCCAACATCTTCAGGCTCGAGCCTGCCAGTGGCAAAGCTGAAGCCAGAGGAAGGTGACCCTGCCTTGTTCCCACCTCCCAAAGAGCACGTGCATACATCTGTGTCAACCTAGTTTTCTTCCAGAACCCTAACTGCACGGGAGTCTTGGAATTATAGATTTTAGCTTCCCAACCCCTGATGTTCAGGGAAACACACTAGAAGAAGGGTGAAACACAGGCCAAGAGACAATTCAGTACAGCCACCATACTGGGCTCTGAAGAAATGCCTTGTTTAACCAAGGCTACCTGTCCAACAGGCATGACAAACCTGATTTCAACCAGAAGCTGCTGCTGGTAAAGGCAATACCATTCCTTCCTGCCCCAACCCCCATAAGGGAATAGGTGATGGTGTCAAAGGTATACAGCTTTTTGTTTATTATTATTCAAATAATGAAAGTGCTCTGGAATGACTGGGGTGATGAATGCACAAACATGTGATTACACCAAATACCACTGATTGTACTCTTTGGATGGATTTATGCTCTATTAACACGTATCAATAAAATTCAAAGAAAAAAAATTTTTAAGTGTACAGCTGAGGACTGGACACTGAGGGGTGAGATGCAGGGAAGTATTATAACAGGGGTAAAGATCAGGGTCAGGGAATACCCGGAGAGGTAGCAACCAGCAGAAGGAAGAATGAATGTAGGAGTCCTATAGGACAATAGAAAGCTTGCAGTTGCTAATGGGTGAATGCAAAGGAAAAGCTGAGAAAATGTCTTACATAGGTCATTCATCTCAAGGGAGCCTTGTGACCACAATATCTATTACTAATGGAAGAAAAATGCTGGCATCATTCCCTGAGGTCGGAGATGTGTGCAGTTAACTAATATTGAGCATGTTATAAACACACCATGCTATTTGTCATCATCTCCACGGAAAAATAAAATGTACATGCCAATGTAAATCAAGCTACTTTCTTTTCAAAAATGTGTCTATCAAAATGATATACACAAACATATGTTACCTATATGTAAATTGTAAATTATAATAATGAAACAAACACTCATGAATCTGCCACCTAATTTAAGAATTGTAGAGCTAAAGCTGCCCGTGTGTTTACCCTGATACCTCTCACTCCTCTTTCCATTCCTAAGGAAACATTATCCCAAGTTCATGATTTTATTGTCTCTTGCTTTTAAAAACAGTTTTATCACACAGGTACGCAACCCGAAATAATATCCAGTTTGTACATCCCAATTTATTTCTAATTGATAGAAATGAATGCTATTGTCAACAAATCTCTTTCAAAACCTATTCATCAAAATTTGAAAATGAACAGCAGTTCTGGGTGTTTTCAAGAAAAATGGAGGGGGGGCAGGGAAGCAGATATCTTCCATAACACTTAATTCACTTTAAAATTTGGGCAAGTTTTCATTTAAAAAAAATAGCTTAATCATAAAAATCCTTTTAGCCATGCTAGCCTACTAAAACAGTGGCTAATTTTAACCATTTTTCACAATGGTGAGCCAAGCGCAGAGTTAATGAAATTAAGCTTACTTCGTGTCTCTCAAATTCCCCCCACAAAGAAGAGCTGCAATACACAAAATGGTGCATAAATATGTGGCTGGTTTTCAGGACTTGAGCCATTACTGATTTGTCACACTGCCTCTTAACAACATATTTGTATTTTGCAAAATGTATAATTTTTTTCAGACCCTGGACAAATATATTTACATAACTGTGTCTAACGAGAAATTACATTTAACTTCTCAGAAATGACAATAACTAAAACCTGAACTGCCAATTCCACTTCATTAGTGTGGTAGAAATGCATTCCAAATGTTAATAAAAATTCCAACATGCTGATAAATTAGAGCTTCTAAGGAGCATGTGACACCTTGGTTAATATATTCAACCTCAATTATATTTCTCTTCAGCACCCTGTTATCTGGAACCTTTGCTGGCAATCAGAGGTGCTGTTTTTCAGCGGCCAATTTTCTAGATAATGTAGCTTATCAACACTGTGGGTAAACTTGCCAATGGAATCAGGCTGCACTGAACCACACACACGCTAATTGCATCCCTTTTTTATGCATATTTACAGACTGTCACTTCAAAGAAATCAGTGGCCCATTGAGGCACCCAGTTAGCTGGAAGAATTGCCTCTTGCAAATGAAAATTAGCAAACAAGCTAGTGATAAATATGAAATGAACAAAGTATAAAAATACTGTTTTGTTCTGAAACTTCCTTGTCATCCCAATTTTATACTCCCAAATAGAAAGAGTTTTGAACATTGGATTTACCTTTTGTTTCAAAAGAAGACAGAAAGAATTCTTCCCTAAACCCACTAACTAGGTAAAAGCCTATTAGCTTTTCCCTCTTCTCCCACGCCACCCCCACCCCAAAGTTCTATTCACATAAACAGGTTATTAAATCCCGTATTAGATTTGCTTTGGAGTTTGAATAGACAAATGACATGTTAACACTTCAGAAACAATTAACCTTGGGAACTTAATTAAGTTCTCCTGACTTTAAGGAAGCACATTTCAAAATAATGTTTCTAAACTCTCTGAGTTTGCTCAAGAATAGCAATGCTTTCCTTCTCTAAAGTATTCATAAGTTCACTTAACAGCAGAAAGCTTTGTCTGGCTATATATGGATAAAGGTTATGGTGTCATGAGCCTACTGTATTCTGACTACCTCAGAACAAGTATCAAAAAGTCAAAATAATTTAAAAAAACACATTTTCCAAAAGCCCCAAATTCTGGGCATATGTAAAAGAGAAGACGAGCTCAGCACAAACAAAAATGCTAAGGTACGGGCCATGTGTTTTTCTAAGGTCCTTTCCTTTGCTTTTTAGAATAACTGTTTCAAATCTTTCCTCCTTACAAAAGTGTTTTTATGACCACATCGGACTTTGGAAAGCATGTCATTTTCATATAAGCAGGTCATTTTAATATAATTTAAAATCAACCACAAACCATTAAACTATAAATACTTTTAAATATCTTGTGCCAAACTGAGCAATTCAGAGTGGCAAAACCCAACAAATAAATGGCACTTAAAGTCTTAGCTTACAGCCGAGGTTCAATGATAGTTTATTTGGTTTGGAGTACTATAAAGCATCATTCTTGCTGTGTGTCACAATTTCAACAAACTCCTAAATTCTTCATCATTAACATTAGATAGACAATGTTATTTGAGAGGTTTTTTGTTTTTACAGAGCACAAGCAACAACATAAATATTGGTATGAAGGCTGGGAAGACATCTCTATTTTAAGAAACACACAACACCTACATGCCGACTCTCATTTCTTATAAGAGAAAAGCAGGGTTCTTTAGTAAGCGAGTGATCATCTGCATGCACGAATTTAGACAATTGTTTTATATCACTTTCCAAATTGCAATGTAATTTCTTGTTTATATATGCCTGTCTCCCTGCCTGGAATAGGAACTCCTTGAAGACAGGAGTTGGTGGCGTAGAGGAGTAAAAGACTCTTACAGGAAGAGGAACCAGGAGCTATGGGATACAAAGAAGGGGTCGGTTTATTCTGCCTAGGGAGACAGAAAGAAATCACACAATAGATGATTTCTATCATTGGAACCAGACCTTAAAATGTAAGTCAGATTTCACCCCAGCAGGGAAAGACATTTCAGGCGAATCAAACCACACAAGCAAAACAGAAGGCATGAGAGTAAATGGACCATTCATGGAAGAGAGCTTTTTGGTGAGGCTAAAGAGGGAGAAGGGGGTAGGGAGTAGGGAGAGAGAGAAAGATATCTAAAGTCTGACTGTGACTCGGTCATCTTTACCTTTTGTACATTTTTATCTAGGGAAAGCCAAAGTGTGGGAAAGATGATGTGAGCACTTCCAGAAGATAAAATGTGCTCGAGAGCAATGACCAAAAAGGTATTCCAATTAAGGTAAACCTTATAATCATTTTAATTTTTGAAGTTCACCTTTAGTGCTATTATCAAGTTATATAAATACATAATCACACAACACATACACAGGATTTGTCCATAATACAATGACCTGACTTCACAAGGCACACAAGAAAATCTCATTGCATTACTCTATATGGTCACCCTTATCATATAGAGGGTTGTGGCTCAATAATTCTGTATTTGAAATAAATATTAATAAAAATGCCCCTGTCTTATAAAGGGGTTAATTGAAATTTGGCTCAATCTTTAGTCCTAAAAATGTTCGGCAGAAAAGATAGCAATGGTATCTAATGTGCCAGAGACTTTAAAAGTTATTCTAAAACCGAGTTTGCTGAAAATGGTTTTTATTTTTAACCTTCCAAAAACCCTGCTTTTGTGAATGGGCAAAAATACTAACAAAAAAATGAGTTACATAATATCAAAGCTAATCAGTTGTTTTCAGAGAATTTTTTTTCAACTGATTAATATAATTCATTCACAATTTCTTATCAACCTTATAATATAGATAATACTCCTATAAAATAAAAGGGTAATAATAATATAGCAGCTAACAATTCTAGCACACTCAATATCTGCCAAGAACTGGGCTAAGGACGTTACTTACAATATCCCACCCCATCTTTACAACATTTCCGTGAAGTATTTTTAACCCTATTTTATCAAGGAAGAAATTAAGGTAATTTCGTTTGACAACAAGCTTGTAAGCTAGTTAATGGCAGAGCCAGGATTCAATTTTGGTCTCAGCCTGCCAAATCTTTGATTATAACCACCATAAATAAAGTTAGACTATTTCTCTTTTGTAAAGTGAGCTTGGCTGAGTTCTGCTCTGTAAAGAAACAGAGGGAGGGTGGGAGGGATAGAGGGAAGAGAAGGAAAGAGAAAAATAGAAAGGGAAGGGAAGAAACAGGGAAGGGAGGAAAGAGGAGAGAGGGGGAGAGAGAAGAAGAAAGGGAAGAAGAGGAAAAGAAGGATAAGAGAAGAAAGGGAAGGAAAAGAGGGAAGGAGGGGAAGAAACACCAGGTAAACCCAGAACTCATTTTTGTGGGTGCTCCTGTCACACCCACTATATCCCATTGCTCATACTTTATTATTAATCTTTTCCCTGATCTAGCTCTCTGATAGACTGTAAGCTCCATGAAGACAGAAACTATGTCTGTCTTGGTCACTACTGGACCCCCTTAGTATAGCACTGAGCCAGTGTATGTGGATACTCCATAAATGAATAAATGAAATACAATAATATATTTTCTCCCTCTTCGTGACAAATATTTCACTTTACAGCTAGCTGTTACCATGTTCTATGTGGTCTCAGAAACAAATGTGTCAAATGCCTAAGGCTGCAAAGATGGGCAATTTCCACTATACTGTACCCACACATTTGCAATCACAAATGTTCTAGGTCTAAATGCCGTGCTGCTGTTGCCATCAGCCTGGGCCTGGTAGGAACGGCCACCGGAGTCTCATAAGCTAATGCTGTCCTGGTTTTCTGATACATACATCTCCAACTGGTTACTGGGAAAACTTAAAACAAGTAGTAGAGCTCCTCTGTCTTCTTTTAACTTCTTAAAATAAAATTCCCTGTGAGGCAATTTGAAGGTAATACCATAACCAGAAATTTTCACAACCCTCAACATTCTATGAAGGTCTAAACTCACTTTAAATGATTTTAAAACTAAGAAATTTTCATTTAGCCTAATTAAGAATGATTATCAACAGGTCTATTGCCCCATTTCATATTATCAGTCAAGATGTCATATGTTTTAAGATATAAACTTGTGCTCTACATTCAAATTTGCAGAACTATATATTTATTTCAAAAATCAAAGCAGCCTAGCAGTTTAAATTGGGTCAAATAATTGCCTTTATACACTGAGTTTGTTGTTGGTGAAGTTTGTTTTGCTTAACCTTTATAGGACACCTGTATTGTATTGAAATCTTTATTAAACCCAAGAGTTCTATTTCTTTTCCCTTTTCTCTCTTTTCCCAAGCCCTATGTTTTTTGGGGTTAAATCTGTAATTGTTATTCTTGGTAAATTTTACATTTATTCTTGGGTTCCCACATCTCTGGCTGGTCAGGAGGAAAGTTTTTCTTTGTGTTAGAAATTATTCACAGGACCCACAGAATGCAGGCTGAGCAGAGAATAAACTCCAGCTCAGAAAAAAAAAGTGTTGTTTGAAGAAGATGGCTTTGGAAAGTTCGCTGAGCTCAGGGCGGAATAAACAGAACTGGAACTAACATGGGAGAAAGAATATTCTCAGAGCAAAAGCCAAGCTGGTAGCCAGAGCAAAACAGAACGTCCCGAACATCTATTTTGTTTGCATTTCAGGACTTCAGGACACCTTAGTTCTCACTAGTTGTTTTGATCTGGATAGCCTACTTGGAGTTTTGCAAAACACTGAGAAAATCTGGAACAACTATGACTAAATGTGAAAATGTAAAGATTTTACATAATATTTAAAGAACAGAAAAGAAAGAGAGAGAGAGAGAGAGAGAGAGAGGAAAAGAGAGTTTTAAAAGTTTTTTAAAATGTGTACCAAATACTTTTGACCCATATCACCCTACTTCTACAAGATGTCTCAATTATGATAGGACAGTGTGGCTGTTTAAATGCCTACACATTTGTCTGAAGAAAAAAAAAGCTACAACATTATCTGTTAAGTGTCAAAAGCCTTTTCTTTAACTACAGAGGGCTTGGAAATATTCAGGAAATACTTCAGCTGGAAAAGAAATGTTAAAAGCTACCCTTCAAGCTATCGGAAAACCTACTGTCAAATGCTAAAACCTTAAAAAAAAAAAATCCATGAGTGTCCCCAGCATGATTACATATCTTTGTTTAGCAAAGGTTGATCATCATTGATAACTAAAGACAAAGTGATAATGGATGCAATCAGTTAATTAGGAGTTCCAGTGCTTAAATTAAGAAACTCAAGGAGAACAGGTATCTGATTATGTATGTTCTCTCAATGCTGGAACCACATTTACTTGTATAAAATGCAGTGGATGTTTTTCTTTATCACATCTCTAAGTCACAGTGTCAGCACTTTGGACGCGCCTAGCTGTCATTGTGCTTGAGAACCTAAGGAGAACAAGAAAACAAGCCTAACTTTCAGTTCAGATGAAAACACTGTACGGAAAAATATACATCATATATATGCATGTACAGGCAACCTTTAACTATTTCTCTCAGTTCATAGGACATAATGAGAATTAATTAACACACTCCTAAATCATTAGCCCCAATTTCCTCTCTAATGTCTATCTACTCATAACTGAAGTTTCTGTAAGGAAAGGAGACAGAAACCAGAAAGCTGAGGTCAGAGGCAAATGCACATTTGCACCATATAAAGGGATGTGCTGTGATTGTGCCTCTTTGTGATGCATAATTACAAATGATTTTAATTCAACCCCTTCACTATGAACTATACCTTTTTTTTCCTGTTCTAAATACAGTACCTACAAGCCCCCAAAATTCACTTCTCATAGACTTTGAAGATTTAAAAATTTCTCCAAAATGCCACATGTCAGTCAAACAAGAAAATGATTGGCTTTTAAAATTATAATTTAAGTCACATTGACTAGTGGGTATGTTTTCATTAAAATTTAACCCCTTTTTAGGCTCATGTGTCTAGGGCTTTCAGGAACTTACTGGATGTTTTTACCTCCATATCCTTCAGAGAACTAAGAGCTACGAAACAAAAAGCAGAGAATTATAATAAACAGAAGCCTACATTAAGAGAAACATCCTTCTATATGCACCTCAATAGAGAACTGACTGCTCATTCACTTGAAATATACAGGAAAATTAAAAGCAAATCACTTCCATACCATAAATGTGTAAAAATTAAAACAATTAAGCTTTAAGTAATAAAGGTAGGGGGATCTTTCTTTTTTAGTGGAATCATTTTGTATCCTCTAAGGGGATTCATTCTCTATACACAAATGTAACCTTTTTATACTATGTATAATCATCTTTCCATCATGGCAATACTCCCTTAAAACACAAATTATTTTAAAACAATAGGATATTCAGCAAGATAATCCCCAAGCATAACAATGTGATATAACAAAACAACTGGTTGTATTGTTTTAGAAAACATTTTATTTTCCTTTTTCTTTATGCCAGAATCAAAAAGAATTGCCTCTTGGTGGTTACACAAATCTATACATGTGATAACATTTCATGGAACTATTAAAAAAAAGTGTGTATCTAAAAACTGATGAAATCCACATAAGGTCTGCAGTATACTATTGTGTCAAAATCAGTTTCCTGGTTTTGATAATGTACTATGGTAACGTAAAATGCTTCCACTGGGGGAAGCTGAATGAAGGGTAAACAGGACTTTTCAACTATTTTTACAACTTCTTAGGAGTCTACAAATACTTCAAAATTAAAAGTTTAAAAAATGAATTACCTTTTTATGAGTTTTATAGGTCTGCATTCCCAGACATTGTATTGGAATTTTACAATGCAAGGAATCTAATTGATTTTCACTAAAATTCAGATCTCTGACTTTCAGAGAGATTCTTGAAAGGTTCAGAAATATATCCTTCAGTTGACTCCAATCAGAGGGAAATCTGATATAAATAGAATGAAAGTCTTTTCATGATCAATACCAAGTCTCTATCTTTCTCTGACTGCCTTATAATTCCTTTGCTCCATCTCTCTACCTGACTCCTGCCCCAGGCAGAATTGTTTCCTTCATATCTCATAGCAGTAAAGCTTAATGTTGAAGAGACTATATCCAAATTGCTGCTCTGATACTAGCTAGGTACATGACCTTGGTCAAGCTGCTTAACCTCTCAGGGCCTCAGTTTGTTCATCTGTAAAATGGGGATAGTCACAGTACCTACTGCATAGAGTTGTGGTGAGGATTAAATGAAGTAATGGGCACAAAGCCCTTAACACAGTTCCTGGCATGTGGTTTAAGCACTATATGAGTGTCAGCTCGCCCTTGGGTAGTGCATCATCCCTACTTGTACTACAGTAAGCTAGTGTAGGCTGAGGAGGATGGAATCCAGAACCTCTCCCACAGCCATGGTTCCCTTATCTGTAAAACGGGAACACTGAGGCAGTGTCTGTCTGGCATAATGTAAGCATCGCCCACCAGGCTATCTCACTAGTGTTGCACTTAACCCTATTATAAACGTTTGTTATAGCTCTCTCTGTTTCACTGCTCTGTGAAATCCTCAAAGGCAGAAGTCAGGTACCGTTTATCTTTCTTAGTTCAGTGTCTGGCACAAAGTAGGTGCTCTATAAACATTTCTTAAATTGTAATTTTTAGGAAGCTAAACATTTCAAAATAAAACATTAAAACCAACTATTTGAACTGTGACAGAGGACCATGAATGTGAAAATGACATTACAGGCCCACTCTCACTGCTGAATTATTTTCCCTTTTAGATTATCATGCCTCTTTTAAGTTTTCAGAAATTGCTTTTGTAAAAGTAATCCTCAAGTGGAGCTGTTAAGTTCTGAGTTCCTAACCATGCAGGCATTCACCAACCATCCTTGCTGGGAACACCCCAGCCCTATATTAAGTAGGGGCAAGCTATGCCTATGAAGGACACCACAAGTAAATGGTAATGCTTGCCTGTTCTTTATTAACATATTCCAATATGCTTTCGACTAAATAATACTCTTGAAATTTTAACAGATGCCCATAGTAATAGTCTGGGATGCTACAGTCCTCTATGGCAGGCTTTACTGCTGTGCTCTCTCTTCAGCATTGTAAAGGGGCCTCGCCATAATCCCCAAGTCATTTAGAAGACTGGAATAGCATATTCAGGAAATTGTTGGTTTTCTGTCATAAGTACTTATTGACTGTGACTTCAGAAACCTTCATATAGATAAGTCTAGCACCACAATAAATTCAATATTTTTTCTCCAAAACAAAACCATTACCATTTTATTAGAAGAAATATTTCATCTCTCTCTTTCTCTCTCTCTCTAAACACACCACAGATGTACTATGCTGTGTGGGTTGTTAGAAAGTCAAGGAATATAATTTCTTGATTAATTGCCATACACAGGATCCAAGTTAT
>JAQZBX010048941.1:0-20056 GCA_029593785.1 Cabassous unicinctus | reverse complement strand
AAGCATTCGACAAAATACAGCACTCTTTCCTGATAAAAACACTGCAAAAGATAGGAATAGAAGGAAACTTTCTGAATATGATAAAGGGTATATATGAAAAACCCAAAGCTAACATCATCTTCAATGGTGAAATCCTAAAAGCCTTCCCTCTGAGATCGGGAACAAGACAAGGATGCCCACTATCACCACTCCTATTTAAAATTGTCTTAGAAGTACTTGCTCGAGCACTGAGGCAAGAAAAGGATATAAAAGGCATCCAGATTGGAAAAGAAGAAGTAAAAATTTCATTATTTGCAGATGACATGATCCTATACATAGAAAGCCCTGAGAAATCTACAACAAAGCTTCTAGACCTTATAAAGGAGTTCAATAATGTCGCAGGCTTTAAGATCAATGCTCAAAAATCAGTAGCATTTCTGTACACCAATAATGAGCAATCTGAGGAGGAAATTTTAAAAAATACCATTTACAATAGTAGTTAAAAGAATCAAATACCTAGGAATAAATTTAACTAAAGATGTAAAGTACTTATATACAGAAAACCATACAACACTGTTAAAGGAAATCAAAGAAAACTTAAATAAATGGAAGAATATTCCCTGTTCATGGATAGGAAGACTAAACATCATCAAGATGTCTATCCTACCCAAACTAATCTACAGATTTAATGCAATCCCAATAAAAATTAACACTATTTTTTAAGGAACTGGAAAAACTAACTACAAAATATATTTGGAAAGGTAAGAGGCCCCAAATTGCCAAAGACATATTGAAAAAGAAAAATGAAGTTGGAGGTATCACATTACCTGACTTTAAAACATACTACAAAGCTACAGTGATCAAAACTACATGGTATTGGCACAAGGATAGACCTACTGACTAATGGAACCGAATTGAGAGTTCTGATATAGATCCTTGCATATACAGTCATCTGATATTTGACAAGGCCACCAAGCCCACTCAGTTGGGAGAGAATGGCCTCTTTAACAAGTGGTGCTTGGAGAACTGGATTTCCATATCCAAAAGAATGAGAGAAGAATACCATCTCACACCTTATACAAAAATCAACTCAAGATGGATCAAAGATCTAAATATAAGAGCCAAAACCATAAAGACCTTGGAAGATAATGTAGGGAAGCATCTACAGGACCTTGTAATAGGAAATGGTTTCATGAACTTCACACCCAAAGCATGAGCAGCAAGAAAAAAAATAGATAAATGGTTTCTCCTCAAAATTAAAAACTTCTGCACCTCAAAGGACAGTATTAAGAAAATAAAAAGTCAGCCTACCCAATGGGAGAAAATATTTGGTAACCATATATCTGATAGGAGCCTAATATTCTGCAAATATAAAGAAATCCTACACCTCAAAAACAAAAAGACAATCAACCCATTTAAAAAATGGGCAAGTGACCTGAAAAGACACTTCTCCAAGGAAGAAATACAAATGGCTAAAAAGCACATGAAAAATGCTCAACATCACTAGCTATTAGGGAAATGCAAATCAAAACTACAATGAGATACCATCTTACACCCATCAGAATGGCAGCTATTAAAAAAACCAGCAGAATATAAGTGTTGGAGAGGATGTGGAGGAATAGGAACCCTCATCCACTGCTGGTGGGATTGTGGAATGGTCCAGCCACTGTGGAGGACAGTTTGGCAGTTCCTCAGAAAACTAAAAATAGATCTTCCGTATGATCCAGTGATTCCACTGCTGGGTATATACCCAGAAGAATTGAAAGCAAAGACACGAACGGATATATGCACACCAATGTTCATAGCGGCATTGTTCACAATTGCCAAAAGTTGGAATCAGCACCGGTGCACATCAACAGGTGAATGGATAAACACAGTGTGGTACATACATACAATGGAATATTACTCAGCTGTGAGAAGGAATAAAGTGCTAACACACGGAATAATGTGGATGAATCTTGAAGACCTTATGTTGAGTGAAGCAAGCCAGGCATTGAAGGATGAACAATATATGACTTCACTGATTTGAATTGAGGAAAGTGAGCAGTCTCTGAGAACCATTGTCTGAAAGATAGGTTAACAAGGGAGAGAAAGAGAAGAGTAGGTTGTGAGCCATCACCCATATGGACATAATCTATGGTAAAGTGATAGAGTATAGTTGCATACTGAAGGATAGGACAGGTGGGTAGTGATATTACTGGGTTTGGTGGTACAGGGTTGACAGGTGGGTATATTAGGAAGGGCAGGTTAGAATACCCAGGGCATGTAACTATGAATCTTGACATCCAATGAGTCAAGACAAGGGAGTGTCATGTGCCCCAGGGGGATGGGGAGGAAGTAACAGAAAAGATCAAACAGGGGGTATTTAGTGGTCATGGGAAATGTTTTTCATTACCTTACAGTAATGGACACAGGACATGGTAAATATCATCAAAAATTATTAAACTGTACCATCTAAATTGTAAACTATACTGTAAATCATTGACAATGTTTAGTAGCTATGTTTCACTACCTATATAACAATGCTACCATCCACACACACACAAAAAAAGGTTTTAATATGGGGTGAGGAAAGGGGAAGGAGGTTGGGTATATGAGAGTCTCTAGTATTCTGTGTGTGACTTTGCTGTGACCTAAAACTTCTTTGAAAATTAAATGAAAATTTGGGAGACAATGGGGAATGAGAGGGGGAAGGTGCCATGGTACAGACTGGACACCCAATAATGCAGTGATAAAAGGAAAAAAATAATAATAATAATTTAAAAAAATTTTTTTGTTTTTTTCCCATTTTTTGAATGTCCCAATCCGTTAATTATATTTTTAGTTTTTTTTTTTCCTGAGTTTCCATGTATTTTATCTCTTTCATTTAAGCTTATCATTATTATTTCATTTTCCTATTAATTTTATTTGGTTATTATATGGGCTTCATCTTCAAGGAAGGTTTAGATCACAGAAGGGTTACAATGGGGGCTGCAGAGGCTCATTGGTGGGGGCTGTCTCGGATGGGGGATTCATGGGAGGAAGTTCATCTGAATATACATGAAAGATATATAAAATTGTTCAAATGATCAAGGGATGGGGCATGGTCACGGTGGGTAGACAATCACTCAATAAATGAGGTAATACTGAATTCCAGCCTGGAGAGCTCTGCCACATTCTCCAAGGGAACAGAAACAGTCTCCTGAGTACAGGGGCAGTGTCTGGCAAAGGAGGAGAGTCCACTAATGGGTTCTTGTTATTGATGACTAGCCTTACAAGTCTTTGCTCTTGTAATTGAAACTTAGCCTACTGTTATGGGGTGCCTAAGGGTTGCCACCTGAGAGCCTCTTTGTTGCTCAAATGTGGCCTCTCTCTAAGCCAAACTCAGTATATGAATGCATTACCTTCCCCCCAGCGTGGGACATGACTCCCGGGGATGAGCCTCCCTGGCAACGAGGGATTAATACCAAGTGCCAACTGACAATACGACTGGAAAAAGATCTTGAATAAAAGGGGGAAAAGGTAAAGACAAATGAGTTCATGTGGCTAAGAGACTTCAAAGTGAGTCGGGAGGTCATCCCAGAGGTAATGCTTACACACACCTCAGTAGGATCTCATAGATCACAAAAGTAGATATCACTCTACACAAAGGGGCTCCTGAGGACTCTGGAGACACCCAGGTTCTATATAAGGGGGGATAGCTCCAGAGATTGATGCTTTATCAGTGGGCTCTACTTTGGAATCTGTGCTACTAAGAGTGACAGAGTTGGACTCAAATAAGTCCTCCCTGCACATAGCCCATCAGTCCCTTCTATTCAAACCTATATGTGATGCTGGAGTTTGTAGGTATACTTCCAGAGACTGGAGCCTCTGGCCTGCCATGTGCCAGCTATGCCTGGAATCTTGGTGGAGCTGCAACTTATGTAAGGAGACAGTGATGGACAATGGCCATGCCAGGGAATGGAAAGAGCCTGCAGATGCAGGCAGGATAACCCCATCCACCGTATCCACGGGATATAAGCCTACTCTCACTTGGAGGTGGAGTGGGCATCACCATCCCAGACTCCTCAGGATTGGGGGAAGAGCTATGGACTAGAGTGGACTTAATGGTATTCTGCTGTAGACATATTGTGATTCAAGCAATAGAAGAAATTCTATCAGTGAGGTGGAGCCAGTGGCCACTAGACACTTTCGGGGCAGGGAAGGGAAAAGCAGTTGTAATACAGGGGCTTTCTCAGGACTTGGGAATTATCCTGAGTGACATTACAACGACAGATATAGGCCATTTTACATCAGCACATACCATGCAGAACTGTGTGGGAGAGAATGTAGTCTACAATGTGAACTATGGTCCATGCTTAGTGGCAAAGCCCCAGGATGTGTATATCCATTGCAGGTGATGTGCCACACTAATGAAAGATGTTTATGTGGGAGGTTATGGGAGGTGTGGGAGGTGGGGAACATGGGAATCCCTGTAATTTTTGTGTAACATTTATGTAATCTAAGCATCTTTTAAAATATGTAAAAAAATATATATAATTTTATGTAAGCAAATGCACATATATGCATATATATTTATATATCATTTTACAAATATTGGTTTGTATTGTGAAAAATTTGATTTTTACCCACAAAAAAAAAAAAAAATAACAGGTTACATGAGTATGGTATATTCTGCAAATTTTTATGCATTGATAATGCCAACACTTTGTGTGTATAGTGCTATGTCTTAACTCAGTCTTAGTGGGGAAAAACTGATAATAAATTTTTATATTCATAATAAAAAAATAAATAATAAATTTTAAAAATCTACTTATAGTTTCATAAACTGCTTTTTAAAAATTTTATATCATGCACCTCTTTCATTTTCCATAAATGTATCTTTCTATCATCATTTCAATTCCTTCATAATGTTGCCTTGGATGATAATCAATTTGTTTGATCAGTTCCCTATTTTTAGACCTATAGGTTGGTTTCAGAGAAATATCCCTAAACAAACATCTTGGTACACTTGTCACATTATTTCCTTAACAAAAGGTGACAAATGAACTGTGTCTTGAAAAATGAGTAGGAATTTGTCATGAAGGAGAAGCTGCAGAAAAGCATTGGTGACAGAGGGAACCACAGAGACATAAGCCTTGTTACCCAACAGTGCTAGCAGAGAACACTGAGGCTCCACAATCAAGGCATTCTGTTTGAATCATATAATAGCAGGCTGTTGCAATCTGTTGCAAAACTGTTTTTTTTTTTTTTTAATAATGTGTAAAATTTTCTTAATTTTAAGTTATTTTTACACAAATATTTCTTTGGTACCTGTTTTCATTTCTCCAGCAGCAGAAGTAGCAAACAATAAAAAACACAAATAAATATTAAATAAAAAATTCAGAAAAAAAAAAAAACTAAATTCAGCGTTTGTTTTCTTAACTACTATATGCTATGCTTATGGTTTAGTAATTTAGCACATTGCCATATTTTTTTATTAAGACTGTCCCTGGATCATATGATGAAGTAAAATATAAAGCTTTTGCATATTAAAAAAAAAACAAAACAAAACAGGAAAACAATGACTCCAGGTAATCAGCTACCTAAACTAGTTTGAGAACCAAAGGATTCATATGTAGATGAAGGTGAAAATGTGGGAGATAAAAATATACACATATAAGTTGTGGTTCAACACTTGGAAAGGCCTAGTAAGCCCTGCTAAGAAATTAAGGTTTTTTTTTAATGCAAAGAAATAACATTAATTGCGTGGGGCACTTTATGTATTTGTTGTTGTTTTGTAGAAAAAAACAAAACAAAACAAAACAAAAACCTCTGACAATAGCTTAAAGGATGGACTTGAATGAAAAAAGATTGAAGATTAATGCAGCTGTGCAGGAAAGAAACTGGACCAAAGCATATAATAAGCTGGGGGAGGCAGTCATAAATACTGAAAACAGTATATTGTCATCACATTCTAATTTGATGATTTCTGGCAAATTTGAAACCATTATAGCCTCTGACATCCAAGAAAAAGAGTAAAGAGATCTTTGCCGAAATGAAATCCATAAATTGCTGCTTCTCTTTGTCTTTCTCACTCAGGGCATCATAGATAAGCGAGGTAGAAGGAACCCAACAGGTTACCTTGACCGGAGGTGCTCACACTTTAGTGCACACTTAGGGCACACAAAGTTCACTAGGTCAGCTTGTTAAAATACAGATACCCAAGACCCACTTTGAGAGATTCCTATTTTGAAGGCCTGAATAGAGTCCAGGAATCTGGACTTTTAACAAACTCCTCTGGTGATTCTTGATGCATTTGATCCAAAGGCCATCTTCTGAGAATCACTGATCTGGTGCAAGCCCCTTAAGAGTCAGATGAGAAGGCTGAGGCCAGGAAAATAAAAGTGATGAATCTAATTCCAGAATCAGAATCCTGGGCTTCCAATCCCCAATAATCACTACAGTACACCTCACTGACTGCCCAAAACAACCCGGCGCCAACTTAAGTCCTGCTGGATGAAACCACCATAGCCACTCTAAAGAGAAACGTGGGTGAATTCTGAGAGCAAGAATTTTCTTGGGTGTTTTGTTGGACTCACACATGCGGTTGACATCACATTCACCTCAGTAGTTGGCCTTTCTCAAAGTTTGTTCACACTGTAGGCTTTTACTACCCATTATTCTTTCCATGCATTGACCAGCACTCAGTTGGCCCATTCAAATAACGACCCCAGCTGATTGCAAATGCAACATTTCCCAAGTATCAGCCACATCATATAACTCACAACCCAAGAATCAGAAACTCCTGGGAAATATGTTGGAACACAATATTTGACTGTTAGATCCATGGAGCTGAAAGACACTAAAACTCTACCACTAACTACATAGCAAATAGTTACTATACTATTATAGTATTATAAATACTATAATGAGAGCTTTCCTACCTACCTCAGAGAGATGTTGAAGCAGTTAGATGTGAAATTGCTTTGACAAGGTTTAAAAGGACTTCTCAAAAGTAAGGAATATGTGAAATCCTTCATTATATACTTTAGCTGCCATTACTAGGTACCTAGAGAGATACAGGTACAGGGCAAGGCACAGGTCAGTCAATGGAAGCTTCTGGAAATGTGCATTTGACATTTGGCTGGGCTTTGAAAGAAGGGGAAATAGTTATTGATGCAGTGGCAGTGAGGATAAAGAAAATAAGGTGGACAGAAGCAGAGTCTACAGGTGGGTCAGCCTGATTGCTGACAGAAATTAATTTTTTTATTCTTATGGGCTCTTAGCTTTCACAAGGCAGAATGTTCCAAGAAATCAAAGTATAAAAGACCAAATTTTTTTCCCAATGAATTCTGACTATTTGCTAAAGCTCTCAGCCATATATAAAGCAATATTTCATTTAAAAACACTGTTTATATTTAAAATTATGTACAGATTTATTTTTTGTTTGTTTCTGTTTTGGTTTTTTTGGTTTTTGGTGCCTTCCAAATTTATTTTTAAGTAAGATTTTTATATGTGGTATGTTGATATCAAACAATCTCTCATGTTTTGCCTTTCTTGGTGCCAGCATTTCATGTTAATGAGCCTTATGCTGCACTCGTGTTTTCACTCTATAAAACACACACACCTTGTTTTCCTCTATCTAAACAGGCCAAGCAGACTTTCATCAAACCATCATCATAACATTTTATTAAGCCCCCACTTGTACCCATCATGGAAGAATAGTACATATGTCCTCAGTATCTCACGTATCAAAAACAACAAAAGAATCAGTAATTATGTAAAATATTTGAATAATGCAAAAAGCTTGATTTAATGTGTATCTATGAAACAATGCAGCCAACAACTTGAAAATATGCATTATTTTCAAGCACATATGAGATATTTATGAAACCAGGCCATAAAAAAAGATTTCAAAAAATTTCAGAAAATCAGTATCTCAATACTTCATTATCTGACAACAAATATTTAAATTAAAAATTAGTAAAAAGGAACTACGAAAGAAAATTATATATTTGAAAATTCAATAACATGCTTCTAAATTGCCCACATATCATATAGAAAAATGAAAATTAGAAAATACTTAGAACTAAAATATAACAAAAACACTATTATTAAAAATTAGTAGAATGTAGCTAAATGCACATTTTATGGCCTTAAATACTTAAAACAGGAAATAAGAAAGGTTAAAAAACTAATAAGCCATTACATCAATCTTTCATTTAATTTTTACCTAATGTTTAAGATAACATATATTCCACTAGTGAACACAGTTACAACTTTACATTTGATTTTACATTGTTAAACAAAAACTTTGCACAAATTATACTTGTATCATTAATAAATTCACGTTTGTAAGGGAAAAAAAAAAAAAAAAACTAATAAGCATCCAACTTAAAAAATTAGGAAAAGAATAGAATAAACATAAAAATTGAGAAGGAAATAAGAAAATAAAAGTGGAGATTAATAAAATCGAAAACAAAGATACAATAAAAAGAAAACAACAAAGCCAGATATTGGTTCTGTGCAAAAACTAATAAAACTGACATACCTCTGGCAAGAGTGAATGAGAAAATAATAAAGAGAACACAAACAATATTAGGAATAAAAAAGGGTCATACATGAAAAAAAAACAAAAACAAGGGGAAGTACAGAACTATATATGCCATAGATATTAAGATATTAAAAAGTTAAGAGAAATTTATGAAACCCTTTAGATGAAATGAACACATTCCTGGAAAAATGTAAATTACAAAAATGGACTCAGATTTAGAAAATCTATAATGTCCTATTATTATGAAAGAGATTAAATAAATCTGTAACATCCTTTAACTGCCAAACTAGCCACAGTTGCAGTTGCTGGGTCAGATTTGGTATCTTTGCTGGAGCAGATCAAGACAACCTCCACTATGTAGTTTCCAGCCAGCGATCTGGCAAATGAATTATTTTCCAGCCCTATCAATAAGGAAGATCAGAAGCAATACCCATTTATATGTATTGGGCAACAATGCATATTTACCAATTTTGGGTGGAGCCAAAAGCTGCAAAGGACTCTGCAACTGGGCCAGGCTGTGGTATAAGCAGCCCTGTCATTTGGGCTATATGACAAGGTAGACTCTGTGGTTCTAGAGGTTTCTGTGGTATGAAAAAATACCATGTGAATTTTATGTAAAGAAACAATAGGAAAATCAACATATAGTCAATGCTCTAGAGTTCTGGAATAAGGCCATGTCACTTTGGGCTGCACAAGCCATTCAAAAAACATCTACTGAAATACTACTGGGCCCTGGTAAAGACAGAGTATCTGACCATCAGACATTAAGTTGCCCTGAAATAAGATCTGGCCATAATGAGCTGAGTTCTGTCAGACCCACTAAGTCACGAAGTCAGGCAGATTCAGCTGTATTCTATCATAAGATGGAAATAATACATCCAAAATCAGACAAAAGCAGGCCCAGAGGGCACAAACAAATTGCATGAGCAAGTGGCCCCAAAGCCCATGTATCCACTTTCACTGTAACAGTACTTTTCCTCAAATGATACCTATGGCCATATGGAGAATCTTTATAACCTGATTAAATGACAGAGAAGGAAAGATAGTTCAAGAAGAATCAGCTCAGTATGTCAGTGGGAGCCAAAAAAAAAAAAAATGGTCTGCTGCTCCACAACAGCCTCACTCAGGGGTGGCCTTGAAAGTCTGTAATGAGGGAAATCCTCCCAATTGGCAAAGTTCCAGGAGGGGAATCTAGTCATTCTCCATGTGACTAGTGGCCTAATGTTAGAAGATATAAGGACTCAAAAATAGTGAAGAACGGCCTGGCTGACCAGTACAGGGGCTGGAAGAAGAAAGATTGGAAGGTCAGGGACAAAGAAGTCTCGAATAGAGGTTTGCTTGCAGATGGACCTATAGAAGTGACCATGAAGTGTGAAGATGTTTACATCACATGTTAGGACCCTCCAGAGAGCATTCCTCCACAGATAAAGTACTCAACTACCAAGGAGACAGAATGCAGTTGACATCATCCAACCCCTGTCTTGAGCCACCACAGTGTCAGCACAATAGGTACATGACTGGCGTAACCATGGTGGTAGGGGTAGAGACAATGAATGGAACCAACAGTATGAGCTCCCACTCACCAAGACCTATCTAGATATTACCACTGCTGAATGTCCAACCCTGCTAGCAACAGATACCAACACTGAGTTATTCTTATAGTGTCATTCTTCATTTGATTACTTTGCTACCCTTGAAGGGGAAATTATTCAACTTAACTGGGATCAATACATATTCCAAGGGTGAGTTTGCCTTTCCTGTCTGCAGGGCTTTGCCTATGACCTCTATCTAAGGACTCATACAATTTTTTATACACTGACACACAACTCCAAATAACATCATCTTGGACCAGGAGTGAGCATATGACCATCCAATCTACTGGTTCCATCATATGCTATACCATCCAGAAGTCACCAGTCTGGTAGAGAGGTGAATGACCTCTTAAAGATAAAGAAACAGCTGAGACACCAGGTTGGGGATAACACCCTGTAAAGATGGGGCATCATTCGCCAGGATGCAATATGCATTTGTATCCTAAATCATTGACCATCATATAGTTCTGTGTCCACAATAGGTAAGATACATTGCCCAGGAACCAAGGAGTGGAAACAGGAGTGGCACTTGTTACCCACCCTCAATGACTCACTTGGGAATTTATGATCTCCATCCCCACTACTTTAGGCTATGTGGGCTGAGAAATCTTGGTCCCCAGAAGTGGAACTCTTCCAGCCAGGGGACATAGTAAGAATCCTATTGAACTTAAATGATAATAATTGCCCAGTCACTTACAACTACTTCTGTCAAGAGACCAGCAGGAAAGGAAAGAAGTCACCATGTGCAGGAGTAATTTTTCCAATCATTGAGAGGAGGTAGAACTACTGCTACACAACAGGGGCCAGGAAGAATATGTTTGATACTCAAATGATCCACTGGGGCATCTCTTGGTCCTTCCATGCCAAATTTTAATGATAAATAGGTACATAGAGAAGATATATTCTGAGAAGTGTGTGGTAACCAAGGGCTCAGGCCCCATAGGGATGAAAGTCTGGATCATCCCGCCAAACATGCTGCCTAGACTAGCAGAGATGCTAGCTTGGATAAGGGGAACCTAGAATGGGTAATGAAGAAGGGGGATAATGAGTGTCAGTTTCAGCCTAAAGAGTAATTGCAACAGTAGGGGTTGTCATTCAATTCACTAACCATTCTCTTGTAAGTTCCTCAAGAAACAAGACCATCCAGAATCCTGGAGAAACTATGCCCAGATGGGGCAAACTTACAACAAGAGGCAAAAGGATCTGAGAGTTGCAAGGGGTGAACTGTAAAGGATATAATTATGCTCCACCCAAATCCCTTCTTCAGGGTTGAAACACCCATTCCACAGCTGTTGGGAATAACAGCTGCAGACGCTGATGGGAGTTGCTCACAGCCTCAGGAAATTGATTTGCTCTAGGTTTTGCCCTCTCAAGGGGAAGTCATGGTCAAGAACTAGCATCCTGTTAGCATACCACATAGCAATGACTAGCATAGCTGATATAGGGATACAAAAGCCCAGCCCCCTTAACTCAATTTTGGATAATTTTCAACAGCCATCTTCATTCCACAGCTGAAGGCTTAGTTGCAGGTCACATTATGGGTCAGATTCTCCCTCTACCCAGCCCTACCTTCCTCATTTCCTTAGAGGTACATATCCCCAAATCAACCCCTAATAAACCTTTTACATGCAACTCTTCATCTCAGTGCCTGTTTCCAGGGAATACAATCTAAGAGAAATGCCATCACTCCTCAATTTACTATATAGATTCAATGCAATTCCATTTAATACCTGTGCATATTGAAGATGGCTACAAATGCTTTGACATTCCTCCCATTGAGACATGGCGTTTCTCTTCCCTTGAATCTGGTTTTGCCTATAACTGCTTTGACCAAGAGAGTACAGTGGAAGTGATGCTATCCCAAGTCCAGGCTGAGCCTTTTTAAAAAAACTGACAGCTTCTGCCTTGATCTCTTTGAATCCTGAACTTCCATGTCAGGCCCTGGCTTGCGCTGCATATACAAAGATGATAAACAAGGGAGATGTGGTTCCCTTTCCTCATGTAGATTACATTGGTGGACACAAATAATAAATTAAAACTACACAAATAAACATGCAAACAAAATTGTGGTAAGTGCTATGAAGAAGACATAGTGGTACTATTACAACATATAGGATGGGGGTCAAAGAGTTGAGAGAGTTAGAGAAGGAATTCTTCAGTAAATCACATTTCTATTTACATTTTTATTCTTTTTCCCTTTATTAGAGAAATTATGGGTTTACAGAACAATCATGCATAAAATACAGGATTCCCATACATCACCCCACCACTACCACTTTGCATTGCTGTGTAACTTTTATTACAACTGATGATAGTACATTTTATAATTGTACTATTAATTAAAGTGTAACTTAATTACTGTTGTGTAGTGTAGTTCCATGGATTTTTAAAAAATTTATTGTTACCATATGTATAATCTAACATTTTCCTTTTAATCACATTGAGATATATATTTTAGTGTTGTTAGTTGCCTTCACAATGTTGTGCTACTGTCACCACCATGTGATACAAAAACATTTCCATCATTCCACATAGGAAGTCTGTACATTTTAAGTCTTAACTTCCCATTCCCTGTCCCCACCCCAAACACTCTAACCTATATTCTAGATTCTGACTTTATGAGTTTGCTTATTCTAAATATTTAATATCAGTGAGATCACACAATATTTGTCCTTTTGTGTCTGACATATTTCACTCAATATCATGGCTCCAAGGTTAATCAATGTTGTCACATGTACCAGGACTTCATTCCTTTTTAAGGCTGAATAATATTCCATTGTGTGTATATAACACATTTTATTTATCCATTAATCAGTTGACAGACACTTGGGTTGCTTCCATCTTTTGGCATTTATGAATAATGTCTCCAGGAACATCGGTGTGCAAATATCTATCAAGTCCCTGCTTTCAATTCTTTTGGGTATATACCTAGTAGTGGGATTGCTGGGTCATATGGTAGTCCTCTACTTAGCTTTCTGAGTAACTATCAAACTGACTTCCACAGCAGCTGAATCATTTTATATTGCCACCAACAATGAATGAGTGTTCCAATTTCTCCGCACCCTCTCAAACTCTTATTTTCCATTGTTTTTAACAGCAGCCTTTCTAATGGGTGTGAAATGGCATCTCATTCTGGTTTTGATTTGTATTTCCCTGATGGCCAATGATGTTGTGCATCCTTGAGTGCTTTCTGGTCATTTATATTTCTTCTTTGAAAAGATGTCTGTTCAAGTCTTTTGCTCATTTGTTAATTGTATTGTTTTTCTTTTTGTTAAGTTGAAGGATTTCTTGATACATATTGGATATTAATCCTTTATTGGATACGTAGTTTCCAAATATTTTCTCTCATTGTGTAGACTGTCATTTTACCTTCAGAATAAAGTCCTTTAAGGAACAAAAGTTTTTAATTGTGATGAAGTCCCATTTATCTGTTTTTTCTTTTGTTACTTGTGCTTTGGGTATAAAATCTAAGAAACCATTGCCTAACACAAGGTCCTGAAGATGCTTCCTGTATTTTCTTCTAGGAGTCTGATAGTTCTACCTCTTATATTTAGGTCTTTGATCCATTTTGAGTTGATTTTTGTATATGGTGTGATTTTTTTGCATATAGAGATCCAGTTTTCCCAGAACCATTTGTTGAATAGACTGTTCTTTTCCAATTGAGTGGTCTTTGCCACCATGTCAAAAATCAGTTGACTATAAAAGTGAGGTTTGATTTCCAAGCTCTAAGTTCTATTCCAATGGTCCATATGCCTGTCCTTGTGCCAGCAACTTGCTGTTTTTATTACCGTGGCTTTGTAATAAATTTTAAGACCAGAAAGTGTGAGTCCTCCAACTTAGTTCTTCTTTTTCAAGATGGCTTTAGCTATGCAGGGCCTCTTACCCATCCATATAAATTTGATGATTGACTTTTCCATTTATATAACAAAGGTTGTGGGAATTTTTATTGGAATTGCATTGAATCTATAGATTGCTTTGGGTTGTATTTATATCTTAATGATATTTAGTCTTCCAATCCATGAACACAGAATATCCTTCCATTTATTTAGATCCTCTTTAATTTCTTTTAGCAATGTTTTGTAGTTTTCTGTGTACAAGTACTTTACGACCTTGGTTAGATTTATTCCTAGGTATTTGATTCTTTTAGTTGCTATTGTGAATGGAGTTTTTTTCCTCAATTTCTTCTTCTGATTGTTCATTGCTTGTGTATAGAAACACTAGTGATTTGGGGATGTTGATCTTGTACCTGCTACTTTGCTGAATTCATTTATTAGCTGTAGATGCTTACTTGTCGTTTTTTCAGGATTTTCTGTATATAGGATCATATCATCTGCAAATAGGGAAAATATTACTTCCTCCTTTCCAATTGGATGTGTTTTATTTCTTTTTCTTGCCTAATTGCTCTGGTAAGCACTTCCAGTACAATGTTGAGTAACAGTGGTGACAGTGGGCATCCTTATCTTGTGAAAGCTTTCAGTCTTTCACGATTAAGTAGAGCGTTAGCTGTGGGCTTTTCACAAATGTCCTTTATCATTTTTCCTTCTATTCCTAGTGTTCTACATGTTTTTATCAAGAAAGGGTACCATATTTTTTCAAATGGCTTTTCTGCATCAATCGAGATAATCATATGGTTTTTTCCCCTTCATTCTGTTAATGTGGTGTACTACATTAATTGATTTTCTTATGTTGAACCAAAATTGCATACCAGGAATAAATCCCAACTGATCATGATGTATAATTATTTTAATATGCTGTTGGATTTGACTTGATAGTGTTTTGTTGAGGATTTTTGCATCTATATTCATAAAATATATTGGTCTGTAGTTTTCTTTCCTTGTGGTCTCTTTATCCAGCTTTGGTGTGAGGGTGGTTTCAGCCTTGTAGAATGAGTCAGGGAGTATTCCCTCCTCTTTTTGGAAGATTTTTTGGAAGAATTTGAATAGAATTGGAGTTAATTATTCTCCTAATGTTTGGTAGAATTTCTCTGTGAAGCCATCTGGTCCTGAGCTTTTCTTTGTTGGGAGGTGTTTTCTTTTTTTAATGTATTTTTTATTTATTCTTAAAAGATACTTAGATTACATAAAATGCTACATAAAAAAATATAAGGGATTCCCATATGCCCCACTCCCCACACCTCCCACTTTCCCCCACATTAACAACTTCTTTCATTAGTGTGGTACATTCATTGCAATTGATGAACACATTTTGGAGCACTGCCACTAAGCATGGATTATAATTTACATTGTAATTTACACTCTTTTGTTGGGAGGTTTTTGATTACTGATTCATTCTCTTTACCAGTTATTGATTCAATGTAGGTGTTTCTAAGAATTTGTCCATTTCATCTAGGTTATTTAATTTATTGGCAAATAGTTGTTCATAGTATCCACTAATAGCCCTTTTTATTTCAGCAGGGTTGGTAGTGATGTCTTTTTCTCATTTCTGATTTTCATTATTTGTATCCTTTCTCCTTTTTCTTTATAATGTAGCTAAAGTTTTCTTGATTTTATAGTTATTTTCAAAGAAACATCTTTTGTTTTTGTTGAGTCTCTCTATTGTTTTTTTTTTGTTTTTGTTTTATATTTTGTTTATCTCTGCTCTAATCTTTGTTATTTCCTTCCTTTTGCTCACTTTGAGTTTAGTTTGTTCTTTTTCTAGTTCTTCGAGTTTTGAGATTAGGTCTCTGATTTGTAGTCTTCCCTTTTTAATGTAGGCATTTAGAGCTATAATTTTTCCTCTCAGCACTGCCTTTGCTGCATCCCATAAGATTTGGTATCTTGTATATTCATTTTCATTTGCCTCAAGAAATTTCCTAATTTCGCTTCTGGTTTTCTCTTTAACCTACTGGTTGTTTAAGAGTATGTTGTTTAATTTCCACATATTTGTGAATTTTCCCTCTCTCCCTCTGTTATTGATTTCTAGCTTCATTTTGTCGTGGTCAAAGAATATACATTGTATGATGTATTTCAATATTTTTGAATTTGAGACTTTTGAATTTGAGACTTGTTTTGTGACCCAACATATGTTGTATCCTGGAGAATGATCCACATGCACTTGAGAAGAATGTGTATTTGGTTTTCATTGGGCGTATATATATATATATATATATATATATATATATATATATGGTTGGTTTAGTGTATCATTGAAGTCTTGTACTTCCTTACTGAGCTTCTGAATAGATGTTCTATCCATTATTGGGAGTGGTATATAAAAAGTCTCCTAGAACCATCAATTTCTCCTTTTAAGTCAGTCAGTATTTGCTTCAAACATTTTGGGACTCTGCTGGTAGGTGCATATATATTTGTAATCATTACATCTTCCAGTTGAATTTTCCTCTTTATCAGTATGTAATGACCATCTTTGTATGTCATAATTGTTTTTGTCTTAAAGTCTATCTTATCCAATATTAGCATAGCCACCCCAGCTTTCTTTTGTTTACTACTTACATTGTATATTTTGTCCATCCTTTCACTCTCAACCTACTTGTATTCTTTGACATTAAGGTGATTCTCTTACAGAAGGTGTATATTTGGGTCATGGTTTATTATCCATTCTCCCAATCTCTGTCTTTTGACTGGAGAGTTTAATCCATTCACATTTAAAGTCACTACTGATAATATAGAACTTTCTTCTGCCATTTTGCTATTTAGCATTTGTAAGTCTTATACCTTTATTATCCCTCACTTTTGTTCAAGCCTACTGTTATATTTATTTGCTTTCTTGTGCTGTATCACATTGAATGCCTTCTCATTTCTATATGAATATATTTTCATCTGTTTTCCTTGTTGTATTAGTCAGCCAAAGGGGTGCTAATGTGAAATATCAAAAATGGGTTGGTCTTTATAAAGGGTATTTATTTGGGGTAGAAGTCCACAGATACCAGGCCATAAAGCGTTAAGTTTCTTCTCTCACCAAAGTCCATTGCCATGTGTTGGTGCAAGACAGCTGCTGACGTTTGCCAGGGTTCAGGCTTCTTGGGTTCCTCTCTTCCTGGGGCTGCATTTCTCTCTGGGCTTAGCTCCTCTGGTTCCTCCACAAGGTCAGCTGTAGACTTTCAGGCAAATGGCTCACTTCTCTTCTCCTGGGGCCTTCTCTCCAACATCAAAACTCCAACATCAAAACTGCTTCTCAAAAACTGCTCCCTCTGTCCTTTGCCTTGCCTTTTATATTCGATTCCCCCACCCACCAAGGGGTGGGGCTCAATGCCCTACTGACATGGCCCAGTCAATGCCCTATTCATAACTTAATCATGCCCAGATTAGCATACCAGTTTACAAGCATAATCTAATATAGATTTTTGGAATTCATAATTACATCAAATTGTCAAACGGCTACACTTGTGTTTACCATAGCATTAAAATTTAACATCCTAAATATATAACAATTATATTTGGTTTGATACCAATTTAAATTCAATACAACGTACATATTCTTTTTCTATACTCTTCTGTCTCACCACCATTTTTTGTGCTTGTTACCACTTATATCTTTCTACACTACATGTCCAAAAACCTAGAGTTATCATTACTTTTTATGCATTTGCACTTTAGCACCTGTTGGAAGTAAGAAGTGAGGTTACATACCAAACAATACAAGACAGTAATACTGGCATTTATAATTAGCCAGTGGTTAACTTTAACACAGGGCTTTATTTCTTTATGCTACTTTGAACCACTGTCCAGTGTCCTTTCATCTTAGCTTGAAGAACTCCATTTAGCATTGCTGATAGGGCAGGTCTAGTGGTGATGAATACCCTCAGCCTTTGTTTATCTGAGAATATCTTAAAATCTCCCTCATTTTTGAAAGAGAGTCTCACCACATATAAAATTCTTAGATGGCAGTTGATTTCCTTCAGCACTTTAAATATGTCAACCACTGCCTTCTTGCCTCCATGGTTACTGATGAGAAATTGGCACTCAATCTAATTGGGACTCCCTTGTATACAATATGTTGCTTTTCTCTTGCAGCTTTCAGAACTCTCTCCTTGTCCTTTGCATTTGATACTGTAATCAATATATGATGCAACAGAAGAGAGACAATAAGAGATGCAGCAGACCAGGGAGCTGAGGTGGCGCAAGAGATTGAGCAGCCTCTCTCCACTCCCAGGATCAGTTCCTGGTGCCGCCTAACCCAAAACAATGTGTGTGGAGGGTAAATAAATAAATATTTAAATAAATAAAACTAATGACTTTAAATATATATATATTTATGATGGGGTGTATTTTTCTTCATGTTTATCCTATTTGGTGTTCTCTGAACTTCTTGGATGTGCATAGTCACATCATTTCCTAAGTTTGAGAAGGTCTCTGTCATTATTTCTTTGCCTATTTCTTCTGCCCCTTCCTTCTTTTTTTCTTCTGGGGCTCCCATAATATGTATATTTGTGCACTTGCTGCTTTCCCAGAGGTGTCTTAGGCTATTTTCACTCTCAATGATTCTTTATTCTTTCTGTTCCTCAGCCTGACTCATTTCAGGTATCTTGTCTTCAACTTCACTGATTTTTTCTTCTGCCCACTCCAATATGCTCTTGAAACCTTCCTGAGATTTATTAATTCAGTTATGTGCTCTTCAACTCCAGTAGATCTGTTTGACTCTTTCTCTTTACTCAGACTATCATATTGTTCATTCATTTTTTTCCTGGTATTCTTTAATTCTTTTTCTGTACTCTCTTTCAACTCCTTAAGCATTTTTAAGATCTTTCTTTAAAGGCTTTCTTCAGGGAGATAGAGCAAGATGGCATCGATCTAAGTTGGCACTCACCAACTCTCTCATAAAAAACGACTGAGAAGGGACAAGATCCTGACTAAGAGAGCTGTTTTGGGAACCCACAGAGCAGGAGGCTTCAGGGCATCGATCTGGAGAAAACTGGACAAAGAGATAAAAAGCCCAAGGGAAAACCATGAGTTTCTCACCCCAGTGAGAAACTTAGCAGGCAGCTAAGCCCCACCCTCAAAGCAAAAAGCCACTGCAAACCCCTACTCTCACTAGCCACCGAGTGAGAGGGAGCATTCTCTGGGAGTAAGAGGGTTCTGGTGAAGGGTGGAAAAGGGTTTCCTTTCTGTGGGTTTGGTTACCTGGACCCCCTTTGAACTTTAGGGAGCATACCAGCTGGCAAGAGGTGGCTCTAGGAAGAGGGGGAGGCAAATCTGCTAAGGCAACCTGATTTACCTAGCCGACGTGGGAGAGACAAACTTGGGCTGGGACAAGGTGGAGTCAGGCAAATCTAATTCCCCTAAGGGAAGCGAGCTGTAGGAAGCACTTAATAACCTTCCAAGGGCCTATTTAGGGTCCCCTGGGAGGAGGGGGAGGTCTGGAAGAGGGTTGAGAGTCATTTCTCTGCAGTGAGTTTGTACACCACAGTCCCATTTGAATTTCAGAAGGGAACTCAATGTGACCAGGAGAGGTGAGGGGTAATCCGATCACAGGGGCTATCGCATCCTGCTGCTCTGGGAGAGAAAGCAATAAGAATAGACAGGGGGCAGGGACAGACAGGCTCCTAATCAGCAAGAATCTACCCAACTGCACAGTCAAATCTGCCCTAGGAAAAGTGACAGGGTAGCTCTCTACCTGACTGACCCAACGAGAAAGTTTAACTCAGTGGAGGGGCCTCTGCTTTAAATATACAAGGTCCCTGGTTCAATTCCCACCTTTCCTTAAATAGTGGTCCACTGGGTTATCAAACACCCAGCTGATACTTTAGAACAGGGAACACATAGACATTATTTTTGTATTAGCTTCTATTGGGTATCTTATTTTTCTTAAAATAGGTTCCTTTTTCTAATTTAACTTAGTTTATTCGCTAAAACCTGATTCAAAACCTGCAGAAGGCAGGCTGCAGGGTTGATGAACACTGGCAGCCTGAGAAGCTACTCAGGGGCCTAAGAGGGAAGGTTGTTTTTCCTAAGTTTTTGTTTGATTGCTTCCTTGAGTGTTTGTTTTTTGTTTCTTTTTTTTTTTTCCCCTCTTT
>JAQZBX010048940.1:0-20051 GCA_029593785.1 Cabassous unicinctus | reverse complement strand
AAAAAAAAAAAAAAAAAAAAGTGACAGTAATTCCATGACTGATTCAGGGTTGTAATCCAAAGTCTACAAATTATTTTCTGGATACTTTGCCTCTGTTCTTATTTAGAGTGTTTCCTTTGCCTTCTGTTTTCTTGTGGAAAGTGTTAGAAAGCTAAATACAGAATATTTTCTCCATAGAAACTGACTTTGGTTTTGTAAACTTCTCTTAAATGGCTTAGATGTGATGGTACTCACCTCTATAAACATTTTTCTTTTAGCATCTCAAAGACAAGTTTTGGAATTTTATTTTCTACAAGTTCATTTTCATTTTCGGTGTGCTGAATGTCCAGACAGTGGAAGAGGTGGTCATGTGGTGCCTCTGGTTTGCTGGACTTGTATTTCTGCATCTGATGGTTCAACTCTGCAAGGATCGATTTGAATATGTGAGTTTTTAGCAAGTTCTTTGCTTGCTTAGTCACATGTTTGTTAGATTTGAATGGTGTAGTATGAATAAGCTATGACAGGCCTGCTTGGGTAGCTCTCAAGGGGAAGGCTTTTGGTTCAGGTACCCATTGCTTGTTTCTTGAGGAACTTTCTGCAGTGGCCTAGGGATTCAGGGTCATTGTCTCCTAGAGAGGTTTCCTCCCCTACCCCATAAAGTATTACACTCCTGCCCACGTGGGGTCAGCTTACCTACATACCTTGCATCAACCACAGTGCAAGGAAATCTTGATAAATAAACTGCATAAAAATTGGTCTCTGGATATTTTCTCTCCTATTTTCCTTCCAATTTTTCCCTCTTACATTGATTCTTTTTAACTAGTACTCTATTTCCACCCCAGGCCAGGACTGAATTAACCCTCTCAGCTGCCTTGTTCCCTTGAGAAGCAGAATCCTTTTCTGTCTGGATTAAAGATCTGCCTCTCAGGTTTTAGATCAGAACTGTGCAGGGGAACCCTCTCTCATTAATTCTCCTGAACTAATCTCTTGTGGATCCTGGGTAAATGTGTACCTATAATGCTACCCCTCATTTCAACCCATTCCAGGGCTTGATCTTACCTTTTCTTTACCCAGTTTTCAGGGATCAGGTGGCGTTTACACCTCTGTGTGAATTAATCTCATTCTCAAAGCTTTAAGCTCTTTCATAATTCAGCCCCCCATCCAGGTCAGTAATAGGAGCCAAACTGGTTTGTTGTCTACACCTACTTCCTCAGAGTCACAGCTCCAGGTTTTCTTTTCCAAGCTATTGCTTTTTCTCTGTAATATTAACATAACATTGTAATAGTAGTAAATCTGTATCTGAATTACATTTCAGTTGTCCTAGCCCTAAACAGACTGGGAATGTACCCAGTTGATTTTTGGGGAAGAAAGCTAGAGCAAAACTAAGAAAGACAATAGACCATGGTGCTGTCCTGAATCCTATAGAATGTTAGAAGACAGAATTACATAACCTTGGAAAATTGCTTCCAAAGGTCTATAATCTTGTTGGTAGCATGATTCTTAAAAATATGAGATGAAAATATAGTGCATATTTTTTATTTGATAAATTATAAAGATCTCTATTAGCTCATACCCATATTTAAGTAGGTTGAAGGATTATTGTCTATATAGTTACAGGATGCTGTTCTGTGCTTTCCATTTGGCCATGTAGCTAAGCACAAATCCCCAAGCAAAGAAGCCAAGATTAACCTTGAGCTTCTCAGTGAAGTTTTAGCACAGCTATGGAAAAGAGAATGGGCTTCCTTACTCTGTTTTGCACGTTTCAGCTTTCCTTCTCTCCCACAACACCGATGAGTAGCCATGGTCGAGTCCTGTCTCTGTTGATGGCTATGCTGCTTTCCTGCTGCGGCTTAGCAGTCGTCTGTTGTGTCACAGGCTATACCCATGGAATGCACACATTAGCTTTCATGGCTGCAGAGGTAAGATCATGTACACAGGCTTTGGCTCTGATTATATTCCTGTATATTTTCAAGGGCCTAGAAGATTATTGTCAGATTATTTTTACCTAAAAAGTGACTGATGGATATTTTGGTCTTTCATTTTAACAAGATTTATTGAGTTCCCACTTTGAGTTGAGTATTGGTATTGAATGCTTTTATGTGCACTATTTCATGTAATTCTTACTACAACCTAATTATTTTTTGTCATTATTTATATTATGCTTTCTGTATGCTATGCATAACAGTTCTATTCTAGTAGATTAAGAAGAAATGTTTCTTAATGTCAACTTATATAATACAAAATACCACAAGAGACTTGTTTCCTTTTTGATTTCCTTTATTGTCTCTCTCTCTTTTTTTTTATTTTAAGGAGGTACCAGGGATTCAACCTAGGACCTCATACATGGGAAGCAGGCACTCAACTACTGAGCAACAACCACTCCCCTAGTCTCTTTATTTTGTGTGTGTGGATGAAGAGAGTACGTGAAGTATTAGCTAGTAAGCAGGCGCTCATTTCCAGGACTATGGTATCTGAACTATACTTAGAGGTAAAGGATCACCAAATATTCAGATTCCCCTTTAGGGAATCAATTGTGGTGATTTAGTGGTATATAAAGTAAAAGTGATTGTCAAACTATTAAGAAGAACACCAAGACTGTAGAAGGCATTCCCAGGAGATGGACAGGTGTGATTGTGTGTCACCCTCTAACAGGAAAAGGCTCACCATGCATTGGGTTTCTAGCTCGTGTAGATATTCTTTGGGAGTTTGAAGCAGAAGTAAAAAAATGGTTCGTAAACTTGAATCTGCTTTTTATTAATTGAACTAAGAAATGTTTGTCTTCCATCATTTTATAAAGGTAAGTTTGGCCTGAGCAATTGTATATTTTATTTAAAAGAAAAAAATAAGTCTTTTTTATTTTAAACAGTCTCTTCTTGTGACAGTGAGGACTGCTCATGTGATATTACGGTGAGTAGAACTTTTGGGGAAGCTGGTGGTTGAGGTCTACTCATGGAATGGATTTTAAGATGTAACACATGTATAAATATGAAAATGTGACTAGATCATATCATGTTTAAACCAATTCATTTGTAACAATAAAATATTAAGGTGTTTTTCTTTGTCCGTTGCAGATATATAATTCACCTCTGGGATCTCAACCATGAAGGGACATGGGAAGGAAAGGGAACATATGTCTATTACACAGATTTTGTTATGGAGCTTACCCTCTTGACCCTGGACCTCATGCACCATATTCACATGTTGGTAAGTTCTCTCAGAAAGGGCTCTAACCAGGTGACTAACTTTTTCAGAATCAGGAACCTTGGTCACTTGGTTGAAAAATGAAACATTTGAACTGAGCTCTGGATGAACCACTTAAAAGACTGTATATAAAAACAAATGCAGCTGTGCATCCTTCTTTTTGCCACTGAGTGTCATAAAACCACTTTAGCTGATGCCCAGCTTAGGAAGTGTTTGCTTTCCTCCTAGGACACTTGGATGTCTCTGCTGACAAAGGTCAATTGGCAATTCCTCTAGCATGAAGTTAAGGGGATATCTCTCCTCATAGTTTCTTTGACTTCTGATATTTAGCAGTTACATTGTAGCTAGTGATGGGAATTTCTGCAGTGCTAGCTTCTTTATGGATTCATGCATTTTCCCGATTTGTAATTTAAAATAGTGTTTACACTTAATTCCTACCACCCTCATTGTTTACTTTTAGCTTTGATATGTTAGAAATTATAATCTAAAGTAGTAGAAAACCTACTTCTTTAGTTAGTACTTCAGTGATATAATAAATGATAAGAATCAACATATTTGGTGGGAAGTGTATGAAAATTATAAGACTATCAAGGTAGCATTTAAAAATTATTCAGTTAACTCCTCACAAAGAAAAGTCCAGGAGCAGATGGTTTCACTGCTGAATTCTACTAAACATTTAAAGAAGATTTTATTAACACCAGTCTTTCTCAAACTCTTCCAAAAGATAGAAATGGAAGGATTACTTCCTCACTTATTCTGTGAGGCTAATGTTATCCCACTACCAAAGCTGGATAATGACAGCACAAGAAAAGAATTTCAGGCTAATATCCCTTATGAATATAGAAGTAAAAATCCTCAATAAAACATTAGCAAACCAAATCCAGCAGTATATAAAAGGATTATACACCTGGCCAAGTGGGGTTTATTCCAGGAGTGTAAGGATGATTCAACATAAGAAAAGCAATCAAGGTAATATACCACATTAATAGAATGAAGGGAAAAAAATACACAATCATCTCAATTGATGCAGAATCCAATATCTTTTCATGATAAAAAAAAATAAACTGGGAATAGATGGGAACATTTTCAACTTGATAAAGGGCTTTTATGAAAAACTCACAGAGAAGAAGACTGAAAACTTTCCCTTTAAGATAAAGAACAAGACAAGGGTGTCTGTTGTTACTGTTGTTATTCAGCATTGTACTGGAAGTTCTAGCCAGAACAGTCAAGCAAAAAAAAAGAAATAAAAGTTTTCAAATTGGAAAGTAAGAAATAAAATCATCCCTATTTGTCGGTGTCATGATCCTATATATAAAGAATCCCAAAGAATCCACAAGAAAGCTACTAGAGCTTGTAAACAAATTCAGTAAAGTTACAAGATACAAGATAAACATGCAGAATTCTTGGTTTCTGTTCACCAGTTATGAACAGTCTGAAAAGGAAATCAAGAGAGCAATTCCATTTACAGTAGCATCTAAAAGAATAAAATACATGGGAATAAATTTGACCAAGGAGGTGAAAGACTTGTAAACTGAGAGCTACACAACATTGCTGAAAGAAATGAAAGATCTAAATAAATGGAATGATATCCTGTGTTCATGGATTGGAAAACTTAATATTTTTACTACGTTAATACTGCCTAAAGTGATCTACACATTCAGTGCAGTCCCTATCAAAATCCCAGTATTCTGTTTTGCAGAAATGGATAAACTGGTCCTCAAATTCATATGAAATTGCAAGGGGTCTTGAATAGCCAAAACAGTCTGATAAAATTAGAGCAAAGTTGGAGGATTCCTGATTTCAAAACTCACTACAAAGCTACAATAGTTAAAACAGTGTGGTACTGGCATAAGGATAGACATACAGACCAATGGAATAGAATTGAGAGTCCAGAGTTAAATCCACACATCTATGGCTAGTTGATTTTCACAGAGGTGCCAAGTCCATTCAAGGGGGAAATAATAGTCCCTTCATCAAATGGTGCTGGGACAACTGGAAATCCACATGTAAAAGAATGAATGTGAATCTTTTTCTCTCACCATATACAAAAATTAATTCAAAATAGATCAGTGCCCTAAATATAAGAGCTAATCCTCTAAAACTCTTACAAGAAAACGTACAGACATATCTTCAGGACCTTGTAGTAGGCAATAGATTTTTAGGTTTCACACCACACAAGCAATAAAAGAAAAAAAAAAGATAAAATGGATTTCATCAAAATTAAAAGCTTTTGTGCATCAAAGGACATTATCAAAAAAGTGAAAAGACAACCTATAGAATGGGAGAAAATATTTGGGAATCATATATCTGATAAGTGTTTAATATCCAGAATATATAAAGAAATCCTAGAACTCAATGACAAAGAGAAACAACCCAATTAAAAAATGGGCAAAAGACGTGAATAGACAATTCTCTAAAGATGTTCAAATAGCTGGTAAATATATGAAAAGATGCTAAACATCATTAGCCATTAAAGTAATGCAAATTAAATCTAAAATGAGATACCACTTCAAACCCACTAGGATGGCTATCACTAAAAAAATAGCAAGTGTTGGTGAGAATGCAGAAAAACAGAAACCCTCATACATTGTTGGTGGAAATGTAAAATGGTACAGCCACTAATATACCCAAAAGAACTGAAAGAAGGGACTAAGACAGATATTTGTATGCCAGGGTTCATCACAATAGCCAAAAGGTCAAAACACCCCAAGGATCCATCAACCAATGAACAGATAAACAAAATGGTATAGCCATACAATGGAATATTATTTAGTTATAAGAAGTGAAATGGTGGTACCTGCTACAAAATGAATGAAACTTGAAGACATCATGTCGTATGGAAGAAGCAGACACAAAATGACAAATATTGTGTCATTTCTCTTATATGAAATACTTAGAATAAGCAAATTCATAGAAAGAATAGTGGTTACCAGTGGAAGAGAAAATGGGGAGTTATAACTTAAATGAGTATGAGTTTTGGTTGGGGTGATGAAAATAATCTGGAAATAGTGATGAAAACTACAAAGTATTTTCAGTGTACTTAATGTCAAAGAATTGTCCACTTAAAATGGCTAAAATGATTTTTATGTTATATATATTTTACCACAATTAAACATAAATAAAATAATTATAAAAATTATTGGATTAGACAGCACATTTCTGTCTAAATTTTGACTAGAACTGTGCTGTCTTGGTTTCTGAAAGTGCTAAGGCTTGGTGAATGGTGTTCTTTATTTGGGGTTTAAGAGAGGGTGACGTCATCAACATGGCATCCTAAGACATCCCCTGAAAAAAACCTCCCCAGTGATTCAGCAAATAAAAGGACAACTCCTACTTGCTTAGAACTCAAGAAAATGGTAGAGACTGGAGAAGTACTCCACAAATGCTGAATTGAAGAAAAAGAAAAATATCAGGTAGGAAAATTCCATCCCGGAATCACTGGACCAATTCTCTTCACTCAGTGTCGGCGTAGCTTGGGAGTTGCAAAGAGGCAGTGACATGCGTCCCTCCCACTGGGTCCCTCCCACCGGGGACACAGACTGTAGAGCAACTCATAGCACCAAAGAGTTAGAAACCCATGCATCTCCAAGCACAGGGACCCAAGTCCACAGAAACAAAGCCGCAGAGGAGTGCTGCATACAAAAGAGCCCCCTGAGGATGGGGGTTGGTGGGGGGGTGGGTGGAGAAAGAGACTGCAGTAGAAACTGCTGCTGGCAAGTGGTGCATTCAATCCAGTTTCTGACTGGACCACCTAACCATAAAAAGGACTTTTTTGGAATGAACCACCTTTCTGGATTGACCCTTCTGGCTTCCTGGGATGGGATACCCTAACAGGGAAGAAACCAGAGGCAGAAAAGCCTCACAGAGAGAAAGGAAGAGAAAAAAAAAATAGGGTCTGTGTGTTCAACTGAACTGCTGTTAAGACAGGAGTGTTCCAGAACAAAAAGTCTAAGGAAAATGGGGCTCTAAGTGAGGGAGAGAATTTGAACAAATTGTAAGAGCTAGGGAGAAAATTCTGCACACACAAAAAAACAGAAAAGATAAGATTCCTGGAGAAGGAATAGGAAAGGAAGCTTTCTCGTGGAGGTGGAACAATTGCACAAAAAGTGCAATCTTAAAAATTGTACCACATATCCAGGGCAAGAATCAGATGAAGAAGAGCTGAGAAAATCTGATCAGTTAAACACACACTATTCTAAAGGTCTAGAATAAGTTGGACCATGCAACAAAGAAGATCCTTAACACAAAGCTAGTTGAAAATAAAACCCTAAACAAGAGGGAGAAACTGATCTTCAGGTGATAGAAATATCATCAAGATAATCAGATGCCTAGATATCAGCAAAAAAGTATAAGCCATACTAAGAAACAGGAAGATATGGCTCTGTCAAAGGAACAAATTAAAACTTCAGAAGAGACACAGAATTTGGAACAAATAATCAAAGAAGTTCAAACAAGTCACCTAAATCAATTCAAGGAGATGAAGGAAAATATAGTTAAGGAGCTGAAGGATATTAAGACAATGCGTGAGCATAAAAAAAAAATTTGAAAGTATGAAAAGAAACATAACAAATTAGGGGGATGAAAGGCACAATAGTAGAGATTAAAAGTATACTAGAACCACAGGCAGGAATGCGTTAAAAAAAAGTGGGAAATAATTAGTGAAAAATTTGAGTAGGACTCTGAGCAAAGCTCAGGGTACGAAAAAAACAGAGTAATTAATAGAAAATAAGCAAGTGAGAGCAACTGTTATTGAATCTGAAATAATGGAATTCACATCAATCAGGTTTTTAAAATACTAAAATATTTTAATTTAAAAATATATATTTTATGTTTCTGTATCCTACTAGGCTCCTTTGAGGGCAAGGTCCATACATTTATTTTCTTTTTATCCTGGTGTTCAAGCACAGTAACTTACACTTATTAGCTGCATAATACAAGCTTTTGAGGATGAAAAAATGAAGGCAGTGTAAAGTGTTAAGTGATTTATATTGTCCTCCCAGTACCCCAAATAAATACACATAAATATTCAAGTTTCCCTTTCAAGGAAGCTAGAGGATCCTATGGGAAACAAAATTTGGACCTCGTTAGCACCTCATTCTAAGACATTTAACTGTAGCAATACACTGCCTCCCTGAAATCTGAGGGGACCAAAATCGAGATCGTGCTGATGCCTCCAAGTATCAGACTGGAATGAGTGTGGCTAGCCAAATGAAAATAATTTGGTTCTTTACACCTGAAAGAGCAACTCAGCAAACTGAGAGCTATCACAGACATTTTATACCTTGTAGTAATTCACTAACCTTTATGAGAAACCCCACTCCTGCTGCATTTGGGGGCAGGGAGGAGAAGAGAGAAGAATTATGAATTATTTGTGTATAAAAATACAATAAACAACTTCCCATGGTAAAAAAAAAAAAAAAAGTATACTAGAAGCATGCAAAAGCAGATTTGAAAAGGCATAAGAAAGAATCAGGAAACTAGACAGGACAATTGAAGTGATACAGTCAGAAGAACAGATAGGGAAGAGACTAGAAATAATTGAGCAGTATCTAAAGGATTTGAGTGACAGCACAAAGTGCACAAACATGGGTATCCCAGAAGGAGAACAGAAGGGAAAGGGGGCAGAAAGAATATTTGAGGAAATAATGGCCAAAAATTTCCCAACTCTTATGAAAGACATAAATATATGTGTCCAAGAATCACAACATACTCCAAACAAAATAAATCATACTCCAAGCCACATACTAATCAGAATGTCAAATGCAAAACAGAAAGAATTCTGAAAGCAGCAGAGAAAAGTGATTCGTCACATTCAGGGGATCCTCAATAAGACTTAAGTGCTGATTTCTCATCAGAAACCATGAAGAGAAGAAAGCGGTGGTATGATATATTTAAGAACTGAAAGAGAAAAACGGCCAGCTGAAAATTATCTGGCAAAACTGTCCTTCAAAAATGAGGGAGACTTTAAAATATTCACAGACTAACAGAAACTGAGAGACTTTGTCTAAAAAAGACCTGCCCTACAAGAATTACTAAAGGGAGTTCTGCAGGTTGAAAAGAAAAGTCAGGAGAGAGTGGCTTGGAGTAGTGTGAAGAAACAAAGGGTAAATGCAAAACCCAGTAGTATTGTATCCTCAATGTACAGCTCTACTTTTTAATTTCTATGAGTCAGAATACAGTTGAACAAGAAAAATGCATATTTCCTGATACTGGACATGCAAAATATAAAGTGGTAAAATGGAACATAAACAACATAAAGAATGGAAACAGAGGGTTATAGTGATAGAGAAAGTGTATGCTATTGAGGCTAAGTTGATATTTTTTTAGATGTAGGTTGTGTAATATAAAGCCTAGGGTAACCACAAAGAAAGTATTTAAAAAATATACAGAAACAGAAATGAGAAAGGGATCAGTCAGATACATCACAAAAGGTCAACTACATAGAAAAGAAAGTTGCATAAAGGAAAAGAGTGACAAGAAAAAGGATGACATATAAAAACCAAAGGACAAAATGGCTGAAGTACTACCTCTACAGTAATAACACTGAATGTTAATGGATTGAACTCATCAATCAAAAGACACAGATTGGCAGAATGGATAAAAAACCATGATCTAACTATATGTTGTTTAGAAGAGACTCATCTTAGACCAAAGACACAAATAGACTGAAAGTGAAAGGTTGGAAAAAGATATTCCATGGAAATAGTAACCACAAAATAGTTGGGGTAACTATACCAATACTGGACAAAATAGACTTTAAGTCCAAAACTGTTATAGGAGACACTATATATTAATAAAAGGGGCAATTCACCAAGAAGAAATAACAATATGTATGCACCTAACGATGGTGCCCCAAAATACATAAGGCAGATCTGGGACCTGGAACCACTGCCCCAGGAGGGTCAAAGGCTTCATTCCCTTGGGACCCATGGAGGAGCTACCCACGGCTCTAGGACTACTTGGGCCAGGTCTGTGACATCAGGTCTGCAAATCAGATATGCTCTCCCAGTTGGAACAAGGAGAGGAACTGTGGACGGAAAGAATTGGATTTTTCCAAAGCCAGAATTCAGGCAGGGAAAGTGGTCTTAAAAAGCAAATGCTCTCCATGCAACATGGAGACACATCTTCCTTCTTGTCATCAAAGCAGAAATCTCACACTCAGAAGATGGCATTACATTTAGTGAAGTGCCAGAAGATTTTACTCACATATCTAGAGTGACTGAACATATGTCAACTCACAAGGGAAAGAAACCCTACTTTAGCAATCTATTTGGAAAAGCCCTTAGTGACCAGTCATCTTTTAGTCAACAAAAACAAATTCACTATGGAAGTAAATCATATGAATACCATCTAGCTGGTAAATCGTTTATTCAAACTCTGGCCTTACACATTACAGTGGAACTCACATAGGAGAGAAACCATATGACTGTCACCTATGTGGGAAAGCCTTCACCCATTATACTAATCTTAGACGACATGAAAGGACTCACATTGGAGAGAAACCTATGAATGTCATCTGTGTGGGAAAGCCTTCACTTGGTGTTCTGTCCTGAAACTACATGAGAGGACTCACACTGGAGAGAAGCCCTATGCATGTCATCTATGTGGGAAAGCCTTCCCTAGTTCTTCTGGCCTGAAAAAACATCAGAGAATTCACAATGGAGAGAAACCTCATCAATGTCATCTATGTGGGAAAGCCTTCACTTGGTGTTCTGGCCTGAGACGACATGAGAGGACTCACACTGGAGAGAGCCCTGTGAATGTCATCCATGTGGGAAAGCCTTCCCTAGTTGTTCTGCCCTGAAACAACATGAGAAAATTCACACTGGAGAGATACTTTAAGAATAGCATCTGTTCGGGTTAGCCTTAGTTTATTTTTAACCTTATTCAACACGAGAGAACTCAAACTGGAGGGAAACACTATGAATGCCATGTATGTGAAAGGCTTTGTTCATTGTTCTGAGCTTACATTACATGAGAGAAATCATACTATAAATGTTTTGAATATGGAAGAGAGTTCAGTCCTTGACTTAACCTTTATATCTACTACAGAACTCAAACACTGAAGAAACTGTTTGTAATCAATCTGGCAGAGTCTTTAGTCATTCTGAGTATTTCATCAATTTAAGCCAGTTCATACTGTAGAGAATTTATATAAATGTCTCCTATGTAGCAAAGCATGTAATGGATGGTGTGCTGATATACAACATTGAAGAACTCTAATATAAATGTAATGAAAGTGGAAGAGTCTATCTACTGCTCCAATTGATAGAGAAACAAATCTTTACAAGAGGATGAAGCCCTTTGAGAGAGTGACAGATAATTCATGATGGAGTTGTTATTCATGAAAAATCACACAACATCATTTATTCATACAGCAACATTTGTAGGGCAAGTGAGAGTTCACACTGTATACAGCTCTTATTGGTGTCATGAATGACGAGATGTCTTCAGTTATCACTCATTCCTTAGCATTGATATTCTTATCCTGCAGAAACAGGAATCCTAAAGTCAATTTAGGAAAATATTCGGCTGGATTTCACATTAGAAAATTAAATGGAAAATAAAGTACATTATATGTACCCCTTAGCACACGATTCAGCAAAGAATCAAGAACTTTGAATAAGTCTTACTATTGAAATTATGTGGGATAACAATATAGAATTATGAAGTGACACTGGTGTGCTGAATGATGAATTTTGTAAGAATTAATATGAAGTGAGATTAATTCAAGAGATCAGTACTTGCATATATGTAAGCAACAGATCCTGTTCCTGAAAATCTAATATATTTTAGTTTTATTTTTATGCAGTTCTAAACCCAAAGATTTGAATCAATCAGAAAATAACTTTGCATGTTAAAGCAAAGATTTTGTATACAAAATTATGACTCTTAACTATTAGTATTGTAAGATATGTTTATGGCAAGGATAAAAAACAATCATGGATAAATAAACACTTTAGTACTAGAGTCTATGGTACATAAATAATCTTCTTTTAAAATACCATTTAATATTGTCACCAAACTTTAAAAAGGAATTAAAAACAAAACTATTTAAATGAAATAAAATGCCAGTCATGAAAAAATAAATACATGAGGCAAACACTGGCAAAACTGAGAGGAATAATAGATGTCTCTACCATAATATTTGCAGACACACTCCTCTCATCAATAGATAAACCATCTAGACAGAAAATCAACAAGGAAACAGAACTTGAATAATCTGATAAATGAACTAAACCTAACAGACATGTATAGAAAATTGATACCAAAACAACAGGATATGTATTCTTCTCTAGGGCACAAGGATCATTCTTTAGGATAGAATAGACCACATGTTGGGTCACAAAACAAGAATCAAGAAATTTAAAAAGATTGAAATTATACAAAGCATTTTCTCTTACCATACTGGAATGAAATTGGAAATCAATAACAGGTGGAGAGCTGGAAAACTGACAAATATGTGGAAGTTAAATAACACAGTCTTAATAGGTCAAAGAAGAAACTTCAAGGGAAATCATTAAATGTCTTGAGACAAATTAAAATGAGAACACAACATATCAAAACTTGTGGGATGCAGTGAAGACAGTGCTGAGAGGGAAATTTATAGCCCTAAATGCTTACATGAAAAAAGAAGAAAGAGCTAATATCAAAGACCTAATTGCACACCCAGAGGAACTAAAAAAGAAAATATTCCATGTTCATTGATCAGAAGACTAAATATCATTAAGATTCAAAGCAATCCCAACAAAAATTCCAGCAGCCTACTTTGCAGAAGGGGAAAAGCCAATTATCAAATTTATTTGGAAGGGTAAGGGGCCCCAAATAGCCAAAAACATGTTGAAATTAGGAAATGCGTTTGGAGAACTCACATTGCCTTACTTTAAAGCATATTACAAAGCTACAGCAGTCAAAACAATATGGTACTGGTACAGGCATAGATATATTGACCAATGGAATTGAGCGTAGTGTTCAGAAATAGACCCTCTTATCAATGGCCAATTGATTTTTTTTTTTTTAAAGATTTATTTATTTTATTTATTTATCCCCCCCTTGCTGCTTGCGCTGCCGTGTCCACCCGCTGCGCGTCCTCTCCGTGTCCGCCCATCTCCCCCTTGCTGTGAGGTCCCACCGCATCAGCCCATGGTGCCGCGCGAGCCGGCCCGCCCTCACAAGGAGGCGCCGGGAAGCGAACCCGGGGCCTCTCATATGGTAAACGGGCGCTCCATCCATTGCGCCACACCCGCTTCCCAACCAATTGATTTTTGACAAGTCTGCTAAGTCCACTCAGTTGGGAAAGAATAGTCTCTTCAACAAATGGTGCTGGGAGAACTTGGTATCAGTATGCAGACGAAAGATAGAGTACCCCTATCTCATACCAGATACAAAGATTAACTCAAAATGGATCAAGATTAACTCAAAATGGATCAAAGAGCTCATGTTTATAAGAGGCAAGATAAACTCGTAGGAGAAAATATAGGGAAGCATCTTCAACGTCTTTTGTTATACAATGGTTTCTTAGACTTTACGCCCAAAGTACAATCAGTGAAAGGAAAAATAGATGAATCACCTCAAAATTACAAATGTTTGTGCATCAAAGGACTTTGTCACAAAGGTGAAAAGACAGCCGACTCAATGGGAGAGAATATTTGGAAACTATATATCCGATATGGGTTTAATATCCAGAATATATAAAGAAATCCTACAACTCAAAAATAAAAAGACAAACAACCCAATTTAAAAAATGAGCAAATGACTTGAATAAATATTTCTCCAAAGAGGATATAGTAATGGGTAAAAAGCACATGAAGAGATGGCCAACATCACTAGCTCTTAGGGAAGTGCAAGTCATAACCACAATGAGATATCAGTACACGCCCACTAGAATGGCTGCTATTAAAAAAACAGAAAAGTACAAGTGTTTGAGAAGATCTGTAGAAATAGCAACTCATTTGTTGCCGGTGGGAATGTAAAATGGTACAGCCACTGTTGAAGACAGTTTGGCAGTTCCTCAGGAAGCTAAGTATAGAATTACCATATGACCTGGCAGTCCTGCTACTATGTATATACCCAAAAGAAAAGCAGGGACTTTGAGATCAGATATTTGCACACTAGTATTCATAGTGGCTTTATTCACAATTGCCAAAAGATGGGATGCAACCTAAGTATCCATCATCTGATGAATGGATAAGCAAAATGTGATATATGCATACAATGGAATATTATTCAGCTTTATGAAGGAATGACGTCATGACGCTTGCAACAACATGGATGAACCTTGAGGACATTATGTTGAGTGAAATAAGCCAGCAACAAAAGGACAAATACTGTATGATCTCATTGATAGGAACTAATTATAAGCAAAGTCATGGAGTTAGAATCTAGAATATAGGTTACCAGGGGATAGATTGAGGTTAGAGAATAGGGAGTTGATGCTTAATTTGCACAGAATTTCTATTTAGGTTGATTGTAAAGGTTTGAAATTGGATGGTGGTAATGATAGCATGTTATTTTGAACGTAATCAACAGCACTGAATTATATAGGTGAATGTAATTAAAAGAGGAAACTTTAGGTCATATATGTTACTAGAATAAAAATAAACAGGCAAAATATAGGACGGTTCAACACCATGAACCCTGTTGTAGACGATGGACTTGAGTTAATAGTGCAAGTATAAGAATGCTCTTTTATGAATTATAACAGATATATGATACTGTTTATTAATAATAGGGTGGTATATGAGAAAAATGCACCTAGTTTAAATGTGGACAATAGTTAATATTGGTATTTTAATACTCTTTCACAATTGTCACAGAGGTGACTTCTGTAAAAAAAAAAAAGTATAAAAAAGTGCTATCATCAATTTTAACAAATGTTCCACACCAATGCAAGCTTTGCTAATAAAAGAAAATTAGGAAACAAAAAAAATAATACTTTTCTTTAAAAATGAAAATTCATTGGTTGCTTTTGTTTAGGAAAAAGAAAAAAAAAGAAGTACCCAAAAAAGGGAAAAACAAATTCCCAGAGATAACTGTTAACATTTTGTTGTATTTACTACTTCTGTATATATTTGGATACATACGTTCATAAATTAATTGAGATATGTTTTAGACATACAGTTGTTTTTTTTTTAAACCAATGTGTTATGTACATTTTCCCATGTTAGCGACAATACTTCTAAACCATTTTAATACCTTAAGGATAAAAATTTCATTACATAGATATACTATGATCTAGTTAGCCAACTTCCACAATGGAATATTTAGATTGTATTCTCTCATTTGCTATTTCATATCTTTACATTCATTTTTTTAAAATCACATGTCAGTTTTCTTAAGGTAGATATGTTCTGCTTTCTTCACTTAACAAATATAACTTTCCATGTAATTAATCTTGGGGAAAATGTAATATTGTATAAAATATGTTAATGTATAATAATAAATATAATTAATGGCTATATAGTATATTTATGATATAATTATATAAAAATAATTAATCACTGTATAATAATTACGTTATGGTTACAACCTAACCATTCCCCCACTGGAAATTTTATTTCCAAATTTTCTTTTTTATAATTGGATGGATGGACATCATTTTGCATAAAGCCTTTTAATTTCTGATTATTTTGTTAGGAAAGATTGTGGTGATTGAATGACTAGGCCAAAGAGCATGTGCAGTTTATTAGTTAGCCAAAGGAGTGCTGATGCAAAATACCAGATATCTGTTGGCTTTTATAAAGGGTATTTATTTGGGGTAGAAGCTCACAGTTACCAGACCTTAAAGCATAAGTTACTTCCCTCACCAAAGTCTTTTGCCACGTGTTGGAGCAAGATGGCTGCCGACATCTGCAAGGGTTCAGACTTCCTTGGTTTCTCTCTTCCTAGGGCTAGTTTCTCACCAGGCTCAGCTGCTGTGCTCACTCCACAAGAATATCAGGCAGACAGCTCGCCTCTCTTCCCTGGGCCTCTGCTGTGTCCAGTTGAGCCTTCTCTCACGTATCTGCTTCTCTATGTGTTTACTTCCCAGGTTCCAGGATCTAAACTCCAAACTCCCTTCTCTGCGGTGCGGTTTCTCTGTGAGTCCCCACCCACCAAGGGGTCAGGGACTCAATGTTCTACTGACGTGACCCAGTCAAAGCCTCAATCATTATTTAATCAAGTAAAAGCAAAACCACTGAATCCAATATAATCTAATATGCCCAGAGGGACAAACCAGTTTGCATACATAATCCATTATCTATTTTTGGAATTCATAAACAATATCAAACTGCTACACGCAATGTATAGAATGGTTGTTTAATTTTACCTTTACCAATAGTTAAGACACATCAAACCCTCATCACTAGTAAGGCCACATTCATTTTTATTTAGTATTTTGTTCTTTTTCTCCTTTTTGAAGCTATTTGGCAACATCTGGTTATCCATGGCCAGCTTGGTGATCTTTATGCAGCTGCGTTATCTGTTTCATGAGGTGCAGCGTCGAATCCGTCGGCATAAGAACTATTTGCGAGTAGTTGGGAACATGGAAGCCAGGTAAGTAAGCACAAGTCAGTGTTTCCCAAGTTTACTTGTTTTAGCTTATTATTAATAACAAATTCCAGATTATGTCAGAACTTGCTTTTGTCAACTGTTGGCAGCGTGGGAAGAATAGATTCTGGAATCACACTGTCTGGGTCTGAATTCCCACTTAACTGCTGTGTGATTTTGGGCAATTTAACCGTGCCCCAGTCTCTTCATCTCTAAATAGGGATAATAATACTAGCTTCTTTCTGGAACTCTTAGGAGGGATCAGTGGTATAATACATGGAGTATACTTAAAATGGTACTGGGCATGTAGTTAGTATTCTTATTATGATGTCGTTTTTATCATCATTATTATTAAATGGCTTCTGTCCTCTTTATTTTTTGGGGGTGGGGCTTACTTATTCCTTACACGTGTGTGTACCCGCATACATACTCACACCTGCATATACTCTTGACTTCATTGCAGGAGGTACTTAATTGGCCAACCTGAAGCTAAACCAAGTCTGAAAGTGAAAGATTATTAGGTATCTTGTATGTGTCCAGGGGAACAATTTGGATCTTTGGGGATATTATTCATCTGCTTTGCCCAGGAATGTTCCCTCAAGTCATCACTAACAGAACCCATTATTAAGATAAAGTTATATTTCTGTATTTAAGTATTTCAAGCTTTAGTGGGCCATGAAAAGAAAGCAAATGTAATGTTTTTCATTGTTGGAATTTTTACTGAACGAGATTTCTCTGTAACTACGCTGTTAAAAAGTTGAAGTCTATGAAGTGGTGCTCAGTGTATATATGACAGAGATTCCTGCTGGACTCTGTTTGTATTTTACAGGTTTGCAGTTGCAACTCCAGAGGAGCTGGCTGTCAATAATGATGACTGTGCCATCTGCTGGGACTCGATGCAGGCCGCAAGGAAACTGCCCTGTGGACATCTTTTCCACAAGTAGGAGCTTTGTGGAGGGCCACATAAGACTGGCATTCTGTCTAGGGCATGTGGGTGCTTTTTGTACCTGGGCCCGCTGCTAATCCTAGCAGGGAAAGTGGGAGATATTACCTTGAACAGGCCTTGGGGTGTTGCTGATGTTGAGTATGAAGGGAAGCTTTTGGGATATCTTCCTTTATCCCTTCTCCTCTTCCCTATACCCTCCAGACTGTTCCCTACCCACAGTTTGTCATCTTAGTTTATGGGCATGTTAACTGTCTTCATATTCCTTCTCCATATAAACTCTGAGGTTTAACACATATGCCTGTAAGATTTAAAAGAGAGGGCTGGGAGATCCTTGCTTTCAAACAGCTTATTACCTAATTGGGGAGAGAAAATGTATATTTTTTGTATTTTGCATATGCCCAAAAGTAGCATTTTATTTATGCTACTTTTAAAGATTGGACCAGGAACACTAAATAGTCCAGAAGAACTGAGTGACATTGAGGATTACAAAATAGGTTCTTCTGTAAGCCTTCAAGTTTGGAATAGATCTGTGTATGGTACAGGCTCATCCCGCCCCCAGGGAGTCCTTGTCGTCTCTCTCTATAGCAGTCTTCACTGCCTTATGTTACTTATACCTAGACATCTCATTGGGGCTCTGCCTGTAACCTAAATTGTTCTGTTTATTCTATTTATGACGATGGACCTGGAGATATCTTTTGGCCTTTTGGATCTGTGGTCAGTTTTGCATATTGAGAAACCTTTGATCTTTATATCTTACCTTCTTTCCCTTATTTTATATTTTCAAATACTTTTTTCTTCTCCTTTTTAATATTAGAAGGCCTTTGGAGCTGCAATATTCTACAAATTTATCGAAAGATGATTATATGCCAGGTCCTGTGTTGGGTTCTAGGGATAAAATGAAAAAGACAAATATGGTCTTTTGCTTTCCTGGAGCTTTGCAGTCTAATGGAGGAGACAGATATGAATTGACCAGTCTATTTAGGAATGTATAAGTATAATCTAAGTGAAAAAAGGAATATGGTTCTCGAGAGCTTGTAATGAAGGAACCTAACTCAAACCTGGAGGAAGTGACTCTTGAGATGAGTAATGAAGGGAGGGGTCAGGTGAAATAGAGTTTGAGACAGAGGGAACATCTGGCACAAAGGCTCCAAAGCAAGAGGGAATGGGGTGTGTTGAAGGAATTATAAGAGAACCTGTGTGACTGGAACTCAGTGTAAGATGGGGAGTGGTGTTGACTGAGGCAGGAGAAGCAGGAAGGGGTTAGATCCTGTGAAGCTTGAAGGCCACTGAAGGAATCAGATGCCATTGAAGGTTTTCCAGTAGGGGGTTGGGGCTCAGATTTGCACCTTGAAAAGATCCTTCTGACTGCAGTAGGACTGGTTAGTAACTACTGCAATGGGTGTGTGTGTGTGTGTGTGTGTGTGTGTGTGTGTGTATGCGTAGAGTAGCTTAGACTACTGGCTGGCCATGGAGTTGAAGAGATAAGTGGACAGATTTGAGAGCAATGAGAAAGCATGTGGTGTTCCATTTGGGGAAGTGAGGAATATAGGAAGTATCAGGGATTCTTCCACATTTATGGCTTGTGTAACTGGATGGATGGTGGTGCCATTTGCTAAGGCTGGGAAGACCAGAGAATGCACACACATTTCTCTAAAACTTTTCAGTATATCCCAAAGGATCTTGGGGCCTAGTTGGGAAGAATAACTCAAAGAGTATATTTTAGCCCAGAAGAAATGTTTTCAAGCATATGATTGAATTAATTTTAGGATTCAATTTTGACACGCTTGTTCACTTTTGGTTGAGTTAGCAAACCATTGCCAGGACAGCCTCTTGGTCCACTTTACTTTATAGCTTTAGTTAATAAAGTGGGAGCAGGATCAATTCATTTTATTTTATTTATTTATTTATTTTAAAGATTTATTTATTTATTTATTTATCCCCCCCTTGCTGCCCGTGTTTTTTTACTGTGTCCATTCGCTGTGCGCTTCTTCCGTGTCTGCCCATCTCCCCCCTGCTGTGAGGTCCCGCTGCATCAGCCCACCGCGCCGCGCAGCCGGCCTGCCCTCACAAGGAGGCCCTGGGAAGCGAACCCGGGGCCTCCCATATGGCAAACGGGAGCTCCATCCATTGAGCCACACCCGCTTCCCAATTCATTTTAATTTATGATAAAGCTAACTGTCCAGATGCCAGCAGAATTTAACTACATAATTGGTTGTTATAGAAGATGCTTTGCAAGGTTTTAAAGTTCAATGAATATTTAATTACATTGAAGTGTCATACTTAGAAGGAGGAGAAATTACTTATTCAGTAGAATATTATTTATATTTATAATACCTGTTTTCTCTAAAGTTTGGGTTTCTTTCAGTTGTGCAGGTCTACCTTTTTTTTTTTTTTT
>JAQZBX010048939.1:0-11604 GCA_029593785.1 Cabassous unicinctus | reverse complement strand
GGGGCCGTCTTTCCAACATCAAAGCTGCTTTTCAAAGACTGCTCTTTGCCTTGTCTTTTATATTCAATTCCCCACCCACCAAGGGGTGGGGCTCAATGCCCTACTGACTGACATGGCCCAGTCAACGCCCTAATCATAATTCAATCATGCCCAGATTAACAGATCAGATTACAGGTATGATCCAATTATATTTTTGGAATTCATAATTACATCAAATTCCCCAACGGTTACAGATGGGGTGGATTTATGAGGCATTGGTATTTAAGTTTAAATTAGAAAGACTATTTTACTCTTGCTACCAATGCTGCATGTCTGAAATGAGTGTGTTGGTGGAGTCTCAAGTTTGAGAAACTGTGGAATGTGAAAAAGGGAGAAAAAAAGGGACAAATGCAAAAAGAACTGACAACAGCTAGGGGGCAGATGGATTCCTTGATAATCTTGGAAGCTTTAAAAGAGTAAAATGTAAGCTTGGAGGGAGACAAAGTGTTTTGATATGGTTGGCCTGGGAAGTCCTGAAAAAGTTTTGCAGTAAATGTAATTTTTCTTGTTGCTCTGTATTTCTTTTTTCTTCCTGCATTTTTAAAATTTAAAAATTTTAAAACTTTCTTTTAGGCACAGCTGTATTGGTTAGCTGAGTTTATAGTAATGTGAAAATTTCTTTTTGCATCACTTTACTTGGGGATATTCATGTTGAATATAGTAATTAGGAGAATATATTAATTAAATATTGGTTTAATAGCTTGTATCAGAAGCTGAAAACAATAAGGCTGCAAGCCTGATAAAATTTTACTTTTGTTTTCCCTAAAAGTCTGGGTTGGTAGGGTGACTCTGCATACAAAATCATAGGGGTCCATTGATGGGCCCTTCCTGTTGACAACTATGCTTGCAAGCTTTTTGCTCTTGAATTTGCAACTTAGCCTAGTGTTGGAGAGTGCCCACGACTTGCCTCCTGAGAGCCTCCTCATTGCCCAAATGTGGCCTCTCTCTAAGCCAAACTCAGCATATAAATGCATTACCTTCCCCCCCGTGTGGGACATGACTCCCAGGGATGAGCCTCCCTGGCACCCAGGGATTACTACCAAGCAACAGCTGGTGATACAACTGGAAAAAGACCTTGAATAAAAGGGGGAAAAGGTAAAGACAAATGAGTGTATATGGCTAAGAGACTTCAAAGTGAATTGGGAGGTCATCAGAGAGGTAATACTTATGCATGTCTCAGCAGGATCTCATTGATGGCCAAGGTAGATACTACCCCAAATAGTGGGGATCCTAGGGCTCTGGAGACACCCAGGACCCACAGTCATGGCAGATAGCTCCGGAGTTTGGGGTCTTGCCATGGCCCTACTTTGGAGTTTGTGCTCCCGAGTATGACAGAGTTGGACTCAGATGAGACTTCTCTACACATGCCTCTTCTGTCCTTTTTATTTGAGCCTATAGTTGGTGCTGGAGTTGGTAAGTGTATATCCAAAAGACTTTAATCTCTGGGCTGTTCATGTGCCATTTGGGCCCCGAAATTCAACGGAGTTGCAATACCTACTCTCCAGTTCATTGGACTCACCCAGGACAACTAACAAGGAGGTGATGATGGGCAGCCACCATTCCAAGGAACCGAGAGAGTCTACAACTGCAAGCAAGAGAGTCCCATCCATCGGCCATATGGGACTGAAGCCCCCTCTCAATTAGAGATGGAGTGGGCATCACCATCCCAGAATCCTCAGGATTGGGGAATGAATTATGGACTAGAGTGGACATACTGGTATTCTACTATAGACTTATTGTGATTCTAGCAATGGAAAAATCTATATCATTGATGTGGAGACAGTGGCCACTGGAGGTTCTGAGATCAGGGAGAGGGAAAACAGATGTAATGCAGGGGCATTTTCGGGACTTGGAAATTGTTCTGAATGACATTGCAATGACAGATACAGGCCAATATATATCTGGCCATAACCTACAGAAGTGTGTGGGAGAGAGTGTAAACTACAATGTAAACTATAATCCATGTTTAGTGGCAATGCTCCAAAATGTGTTCATCAATTGCAATGAGTATTCCTCATTAATGAAGGAAGTTGTTAATGTGGGTAAATGTGGGTGGTGTGGGGAGTGGGGCATATGAGGATCCCCTATATTTTTTACGTAACATTTATGTAATCTAAATGTCTTTAAAAAGATTCTTTTAAAAAGCATATAGTTCTGAGGCTGAGAAAAATGTGCAAATCAAGGCATCATCAGATCACGCTTTCTTCTTGAAAACCAGCTGCTGGTGATCCTGGACTACTCTGTCACATGGCAAGGCACATGGCAAGACAAATGGTGGTGTCCACTGGTCTCTCCCGTCTCCTCCAGGCCTCATTACTTTCAGCTCTGGCTTCAGTTGCTTTCTCTCTCTCTTTCTCTCTCTGTATTCATCGTGTTTATAAGGGACTCCAGTAAAAGGATTAAGACCCACCCTAGGCTAGGCCTTACTGAAGTAACCTAATCAAAATGTTCTACCTACAATAGGTCTATATCCACAGGAATGGATATAGTTAAGAACATGATTTTTTGGGGGGTCCTTCCAGTTTCAAATCATCACAGCTCCCATTGTAGCCTCCTGGCCCTGTTCCTGAGGGAACAGAGTAACCCCTATATTCAAATTGGTGTGCTGGTATGTAGGTGTCAACCTGTCTGGTAGTGGCTTGAAAGACTGAACCAGGACACTTATCTCTGATTCACACTCCCAGAACTTGTCCTGATGATGGGAGGAACTTGTAGACAGCTAAAGCAGTATAAGAAATAATTAAATCAAAGTGGCCTGGGGCAAAAGTTTACTGTTTTAAGACATACAATAGAGCACCCAGCAGGAGAAGTCTATTTCCTCAGTAGTAGAGGTAGCAGATTCCTGTAAATGGGGGAGTTCCTAAGGCCATGAGGGCAAACCCAGGACAAGATACAGTCTCAGAAAGGATGGAAAAGAATTTGCACTTTAGCCTATTGATGCTCTTCTTGATGGGGGTCTGAAGAACACCAACCAATACAGAGCCAGTTTGACATGACCATGAGAGGTGTTTTTCACATTTGTTTGTTTGCTTCTGTTAGCACCTGACACTCAAGGAAATCTCTGTCACATCTCTTGCTGATAAATGTTAAGGAAAAGACAGGGAATAAATCCAAGAGTTAACACATTAAAATATTAAAATGTACAGTGTGCAACAAAAGTTTACAAGACAAACAAAGAAACAGAAAAAGATGACCCATCCAAAGGAATAAGACGAAACTCCAGAAACCATCAGTGAAGAAAACCAGACTTTGGACATTCCAGGCAAATATATATAAATTTAAAAAGACCTTCAACTAGTTAAAGAGATAAAGGAAAACACTGAGAAAGAAATAAAGGATATCAGGAAAATAATGAATGGACAATATAAGAATTTCAATAATGTTATCAAACTATTAAAAAGGAGCCAAACATAAATACTTGAGTTGAAGACCACAATAACTGCAATGAAAAATTCCCTAGATGGTTTCAAAAGCTGATTGGAGCTGGCAGAAAAAGAAACAGTGATCTCAAAGAGAAGTGATTGGAATGATTCAATCTGAAGAGGAGAAAGACAAAAAGAATGAAAAAAGTGAACAACCCCTAAGATTCCTGTGGAATACCATATAGCATAGTGATATATGCATTATGGTAGTCCCAGAAAGAGAAGCAATAGAAAAAGGGTCAGAAGGAATATTCAAAGAAACAATGGAAAAATGTGCCAAATTTTAATGAAAAACATGAAAATATACATTCAAGAACCCCAACAAATACCAAACAGGGTAAACTTGATGGGAATCACACCCAGACACCTTTTAGTCAAACAGTCAAATGCCAAGAACAAAGAGAGAGTTCTGAACACTGCAGGAGAAAAGCAACATGTTATGTACAAGCCCCAAATAAGATTAAGTGCCAGTTTCTCATTAGAAACCATAGAGGAAAGAAGGCAGTGGAACAAAATCTTTAAAGTGCTGAAAGAAAATAATTGCCAACTAGTTATATTTTATTATCAGGGAAGATTTTTTTCACTTACCTGATAAACAAAAGCTGAGGGAGTCTGTCACCACTAGACCTGCCTGTATGCAATGCTAAAAGGAATATTTTAGTTTGAAAGGAAAAGACACTAGACAGTGTATTGAAGAGGCATGAAGAAATAAAGATCTCCAGTAAAGGTAACCATGTAGGTATTTATAAGTGCCAGTACTATTGTACTGTATTTTCTATATGTAACTCAACTTTTTACTTCTTACAGGGTCTAAAATGCAAATACATAAAAAGTAATGATAAATCGATGGTTTTAGATGTACATTGTGCAAAGATATAGTTTGTAACAAGTCCAAAAAAAGGTGGGAGGGATGGAGAGGTGTAGGAACAGTTTTTATATATGCTGTTGAAGTTAAGTTGGTATAAAATCAAATTTGATTATTATAGATTAGTATGTTAAATTTAAGACTAATGGTAACCACAAAAGAAATTATCTGAAAACACATACAGAAGGAAATGAAAAGGGATCCACTTTTTGGGCCACTACAAAAAAATCAAATAAATATGAAAGTAGGCATTAATGGAAAAATTGAGAGACAAAAAGAATAAGACTAACAATGGGTTCACACCCATAGGGACATAGGTTAAGATTAGTAATAAACTGGCATACATAATTCAACCTACCACAACCATGCATATAAATATATATTGCAAATGGTGATAAGTATTATAAAATAAAAAAAATTGAGTCTTATGACATTGTTTAACAGGGAAAACTGCCCTTGTCTAGTAGTAAGAAAAGACATGCTTAGGTAAAATTTGAGCTGAGATTGAATAATAAGGAGGATAGAGGAAAGAGCATCCTATGCAAAGGAGACAGTTAAGGTTCTGAGGTGGGAAGGAGCATGGCTTGCTTGAGGAACTTAAGCTGGAACATGACAACTGAAGGGGAGAGGGATATGAGATGAGGCTGTAGACATAGGAAGAGGCTAAGTTAGGAAGAAGTATGGGAGCTATCTTAAGGATGTTGATCTTCATCCTAAAAGCAATGTGAAACTGTTGACATTTAAAGATTTGCATTTAGAAAAGCTCTCTCTTGTGGTTTTGGGGAGAATGGAGTGGAGTGGATGTATAGAGACCATTCAGGAATTATTGCAGAGGTCCAGGTGAGAGATGGGGTAGCTTGGATTTAGGTGGTAGCAGAGTGATGGAGAGAAGTGATGTATGCAGGAGACATTAAGGATGTAAAAAAGTCAACAAGTCTGGTGATGTATTGGCTATAGAGGTTTGGGAGAGCAGGTGTCAGAGATAATTTTAGTTTCTGGTTTAAACAACTGGATGAATGGTGGTGCTGTTCACTGACATGGGAGTATTGGAAAAGGACTATGTTTCAAGGGGAAAGATCATGAGTTCAGGTTTGGACATGTTGAGCATAAGTACTTTTGAGATATTCAGAAGATGTCAAGAAAACAGTTGTTTATATGGGGAGTTCAGAGGAGTGGTCTAGCTGTAGATGTAAATATGTTTGGGAAACATTTAAAAAATGGGAGGTAATTGAGACCACACCTTGGATGATGCAAAGAAAGAGAAGAGGGTCTAGGTAAGAGCTTGGAGAAAGTGGAACATTTAATGGCTGATTAGGAGGGGATGAACCAGCAAAAACGACAGAGAGAGAGATAAGAAGCAAACTAGTTGTTGATGATGGAAAGGTAAGAGTGTTTTGAGAACGAAGTGTCAAATACTGGTGAGAAGTCAAATAAGAACTGAAAATGTTCTCTGAATTTAGTAAAAAGAATTCTTAGTAATATTAGAGAGATTCATTTTGAATGCATGATCGCCACTGGATTAAGAAGTGTGTTAAAAGTGGAAAGAGAAAGAGTTAGTTCCTTAAAGGCCAATTAGATTGATCTTTTATCTCAGAGTTCATGATCTCATCTTCATTTTATCTGTGTGCCTTTCAAACTCACTGCCCTTTTCCCTCATTGGTCCCCATTCTTATTAAACTCCTGTAACAAGTACAAAAAAGATAAATACATTCATGTTTATTATATCATCATTTATGATAGCAAAGATTTTAGAATGCCCATCTTAAAAAAAACTGAGAAACAAATGTCATCTAGGCACAAACTAGAATAAAGTACAGCAAGAAAAGAAACAAACTAGTTCTACAGGGGTAGAGTTAAAAAACATAGTGTTGAGTGGTTGGATGGAAAATTCAAGGAACACGACAATACATGTAGCATAATACCACTTAGGTAAAATTTTTGAAAAACAGAAAAATTCAAAGTCATATTATATATTTTTCATGGATAAACATATTTGTAAATAACAGTATTATGTAAATCAAATTCATAAGAATGTATGCCTAGGAGTGGAGCTAATGAATTATAGAACATGTACAGACTCAATTTCATAAAATATTGCTGAACTCCTCTGAAGAATAGCTGGCCAGTTTGATTTTTGCCAGCTGTACTTGGGAGTCCCCATTTCTTCACTTGATGAAATTAAATAGTATTTGATTCTGATATTTTGATTTGAGGCATTTATTTTCTTGCAGTTTCTTTGATTTGTGGAGATGTATAATGTAATGTTGAATATCATGAAAGCAAATGATTATATATATGGTGAAGTTTTAAGTAAAAAGGAATATATGTGTGGTTAACTCTCAAATAGTTCATAGTAGAATTATTAAATTCAGGCCAACTTTCCACATATCTTCTTGCCTGGGTTACTGTAAACTTCATCTACTTAATATGCTTAAAGAATGCAAGAACTAAATAAAACATTCATATAGAAATCCATAAAAATTATTCTGTGGAACCTAAATAAAGTAGGTGTTTACAATTAACACTAGGCTATTTTTCAAATTGTAAGAGTTATCTTAAACTTTTAGTTGAAACTACTCTTAGAGACCATTTTCCAATTCTCTTTCAAGATTTTGAGTCTGCTAAGAGAGCTTAATGAAATTTCTGAGAGCACTCTGAAATGATAAGGTTCTGAGCCACCCAGTTGCATGGAAGTTATAAAATTCAGAAAAATGAATAGGTAGTATATATACTTGCTTCCTCTTCGTGTGTCTTGTGCTTGTATTTATATTGGCATTCATGATAGCAATGACATTATCTGCTTCCCCAGTAGCTATGGTTGGAAATTATTTCCAATGAAAGCACTTTATTCCTGCTTATATTCCAAGGTATTCATCAGGAGGTTTTTGAAAACTCAGGTGTTTCTCCTACCAACAATATTTTTAAGAACTCTTTAAATAGTAAATTTAGTCCACAAGTGATTATTAAAAATAACCAAGGAAACATATATAACTCAAAGAGGTAGCTCTAAGTAATTTATAAATATGTGTATTGCTTGGCCACCAATCTCTCTTTACTTGGGGCATTTGGGATAGTTTGATAGCCAGGGGGCTTGGTCTATATCTCAGCTTTTTTTTTTTTTTAAATATTTTGTTCTTGATTCTCATTTTTTTATCCCATTATTACAACAGTAATAATGTAATTGAAGAAATAATTATCTTTTAGGTTCTTTTAAATGATAAGAAACAGAGACATACTCATATTACCTTACTTAATGGGGTTTATTGTGTTGATATCCTGGGAATAAGGAGGCAAGAAACAATTTCAACTGCCATGCATTCAGGCCTCAAGGAGAATGCAGTGTATTTTAGGATATAATTCTTAATAGCTCTGGCACACTGAGAATCAGAAAGCCACTGCTCTCTATTCCATATGTCATCGTTATGTTGACATTACTTGCTATTTCAGCATCTACTGCTCCTGCCACTTCTAACGGTCCCTCTTTTTTGTAAACATCAAGTTCAAATCTACTGCAAAAAGGGTGATTTAGGTAATCATCATGTATTTTAGGATGCCCCACCTCCTGCACTAGACAGTGCTCTCACATGAGATCACTACTGGCCAGCCTCTAAATGGCTATCTATGGGTCAGATGCTAATCCCTGGTCCAAACATCTGTAGGCAGAGTATCAGGATCCTTTATGTGTGAGTATGTGGGCTTAGTAGGACTCTAAGATGACCTCAAAGAGATTAATATACCTGCAAATTGCCTTGTTTGACCAGACAAATGAAAATTATATCTATTTCGTTAAACTGGCAGGAGAGACATAGTTCATCTGCAGGCATTTCCATAGCAGAGATGATTGTTTTCTAAGACTTTCCTTCAATACTAGCATGACCACTTTGTCCTGGTTTTCCTGGGAGTTTCTGGGTTCTAGCACTGGAAGTCCCACATCTTGGGAAATTCTTCAGTCCCAGGCAAACTGGGATGGTTGGTCACCGTAAAGCCTTATGCTTTCACTTTTCTTCCCTCCCCCCTCTCCTTTCTTCCTTTCCTCCTTTCTCCTCCTCCCCCTCCCCCTTTCTTTCTTCCTCCCTCCACCCTCTTCCTCCCTAGTTATGCCAATCTCTGTGTAAGTGATGGAGATATGTTGGTGAATGAGACAGATGTGTTTCATATTCTTTTTGAATTTGCAGTCTATGGTGGAAGACAGAACCTGAACAAGTAATTATAAGTGTGATGAATGAGTAGAAAGGCAAAGTATATGGTATCCTGGAGAGAGTAATACGACCTGGGAGAGTCTCTATTGGCTTTAGCTACATGGATGAGAAAATGTACAGAGGAAATTGTGAACCAGAAAGAAAAGCTCTTACTCTCATTGATTACCTTCAAGAGTGTGCACATGCTGCGAATATTCTCACTGTACTGATTTTGTGATAATCAGGGTAGGCTAAACATTTGCTATATTAGAAACCACGCATGTGTCCCCAGACCTAGTTTTTCTCCCTAGATCTGGTTTTTAGAATGCTGGTGATAAACCAAGCCTGATTTATTACATGACCATCTTGTATGGGAAATGACTGTAACTCTAGGTATCTTTGGTCAACCTTAAAAGATACAGCACGGGGACGGATGTGGCTCAAATGGTTGAGCATCCGCCTCCCATATGGAGGGACCTGGGTTTGGTTCCCAGGACCTCCTGGTAAAAATTAAAAAAAGAAAAATATAGAAGGCACACAGGCCACCAGTTCCCGTGTGCGGGTGAGCCCCCCAGGCCCGGCGCGCCACACAGCAAGATGATGACATAACAGGAGAGTGACACAAGGAAGAGCCAAGGCGAGACGCACCAGAAAACCAGGAACTAAGGTGGCGCAGGTTGTAGGATGCCTCTCTCCTACTTCAGAGGTTCCGAGGATCGAATCCCAGTGAAGACAGGAGGAGAAGGATGAGAAGAGAGGGCGGGAAATGGACACAGAGATATGCCCAACGAATGGACACAAAAACAGCAAAAACGGGGGGTGGGGGTAAAAATGGATAAAAGTAAATTAAAAAAAAGGGTGTGCGTATGTGATCGGAGACAAGAAGGAGGATGGGGAAAGATAACACGTAAACAAAGTGAGTGCTTTGAAGAAAATAAAACTGATAAGATAGTAACTTGGAAGAAGGTAGGGTAGTCAGGGATCTTCTCTTTGAGGAGCTGATATTTCAGCTGAGAATTGCATGGCAAGGAGGAGGTAACCATCCATAGTCATGGGGAATGGAAAGGAGGTCAATGTCACTGGAGTTAGAGTAATGAGTGGTAGGAGTTGAGGCCAGAGGGACAGGCAGTAACCAGGCATGACCCCAGGCAATGGTAAGAAGTATATGTTTTATTCTATGGTTATTTATGCAGAGAAGTGACTTGATTTCAGTTCAAAGGATTTTTCCTTCCTGAGTAAGATGATCAAAGATTGAAATAATATTAAGTATAATATTTGAGCTGGAGGAATTAGGAGATTGATAGTATCATTGAAGATAATGAAAGAGTTAGGAAGATGTGATGGTTTATGGGGAAAAAAAATCACTTCATATCTAGCACCTTAGGTTTGAGAAAAGCAGCAAAGCATAAAAGTTGCTGGTTAATAATTTTAATGTAAGGCTAATCTTTAAACTAAGATGTGGAAGCCATTATGTACTTGTACTAATGACTGAAGAGATGTGAGTACAATTAATTCCCCAGAGCAGTGAGTATAGAAAGAGAAAAACAGAGAACCTAGGATCACAGTGAGAAAACAAGTTCAATTTTTTAGTATCAAATGGTTGAGCCTCATTTCTGAGGAATTTATGATGACAAAAATCTCTTGAGCTCTGTAAAATAATTTTCCAATAATAACAGTTCATATACTAAAATAGGCTTTCAAGACTCACATGGGCCCAAAAATAATGTCTATGAGCAGCTCATTACTTAGGGAAGAGTAACTGATTTTCAAACTTTTAAAGAAATGCTATCTAGCTGTTCCCGGAAATACACACTGAAATTTCAACTTGGCCATGTACACAAAGTAGATGACTAGATTATATTCTTTTAGGATGGGAAGATTTTGGATGAAGTTTAAAGAAAACATGAATTTTATGGTAACATTGTAGGTAAAACAGTCTAGACTGGGGAAATTTGCTATTTTTGGTGAAAAGTCTCTTTTGCAAGCAAAGTAGTCAGAACAAATGATGATATTTTTCATTTTGTGTGCCCATCTATCAGAAAGGTCCAGCTGATGCTCAGCTCATGCTTTAGAAAGATGTTGAGGAGGGAGCAAATGGAGAAGAAGAAAGAGTGATAAAGGAAGAAAGAGAAATAGGGACCAATGAAGAGCTTAGGATTGGGATTCAAGAGTATGGGGAACTAGTCTAAGGTGTCTTTATATACTACATGGGACAGCAAGAAGTGAAGAGTAATGGATTCTTCTTCCTAGCCAGTATAAGCTAGGGCAGTCAAGGGGAGAGAAATGAGAGAAAACCACCTGCTTACCATATTATGATAAGAGATGCTCTGAGGTCAGTAAGGTAGATATTAATTCCATTTCACAGATGAGGAGACGGGGACATGATGATACAAAATCTCAGAGACAGTAAATACTAGAACTAATTTTCCAGGAGAGGCATGATTTAACATTTCTGTTCAGGGTTATCCATAGAACAATTTTATTTGTGAAACCATGTGTTTCAACTTCCTAGAAGCTATATGTCTTGGGCTCTGGTCCAGCACTCTTTCCACTATACTTTCTGTATTAGCTCCCAGAGGGAGTCTGTGAGATTCTGTAACTGTGATGAATATTATTCCATAGGAGGTTTACCCAACTGATATATGATAGGGAAGTGAAATTCTTCTCACAGTTGGTATGATTTACCCTTAAATTATGGGTGACTACTGGGCAACCTATTTGAGATGGAAACTTCTGTGAGGTCTCTAGAGATGCATTGATTTTACTATAACAATAAATGTCATGGGGAAAACTAACCATTGGTTTTCTATGGAAGAATAAGGGGAAACAGTTTTTCTCCCTCACTAAAACTTTGGAGCATTTTGGAAGTGTGACTGGGAAGGATATTAGAAGTAAGGCTGACTACTGTTATGGGGTGCCTAAGGGTTACCACCTGAGAGCCTCCTTGTTGCTCAAATGTGGCCTCTCTCTAAGCCAAACTCAGCATTTGAATGCATTACCTTCCCCCCAACGTGGGACATGACTCCCGGGGATAAGCCTCCCTGGCAACGAGGGATTAATACCAAGTGCCAACTGGCAACATGTTTGGGAAAAAAGACCT
>JAQZBX010048938.1:0-19971 GCA_029593785.1 Cabassous unicinctus | reverse complement strand
CTTCCGCTGAGCGGGTTACAATCAGCTCTTTTATAAGCAGGGAAAGGGGAGGGAAAAGGGAAGTGCCTTAAGTTTTAGGTGTCAGTACATGATTGGATAGTTTGAGATCCTAGGCGTGGTGACTATTCCCGCGCGCGGGAATTTTGTGGCGCGAACTTAGGAAGAAGGAGAAGGAGAAGACAAAGAAAGAGAAGGTAGAAACGGCCATGATAGTTATATTCATACAACATCGCCCCCAACATAATTCTTTCCCCAATCCTGAGGATTCTGGGATGGTGATGTCCACTCCAACTCTAATTGAGAGGGGTCTTATATCCCATGGTGAAGATGGATGGGACTATCTTGCTTGCAGTTGCAGACTCTCTCTGTTCCTTGGGATGGCCATTGTCTATCATCATCTCCTTGTTAGTTGTCTTGGGTTAGTCCAATGAGTTGTAGAGAAGGTGTTGCAACTCCACTGAAGTTCTGGACTTAGTTGGCACATGGACAGCCCAAAGACTCGCGTCTCTTGGATGTACACCTACAAACTCCAGCACCAAGTATAAGTTTAAATAGAAGGACAGATGAGTCATGTGTAAGGAAGACATTATTAAATCCAACTCTGTCACTCTCAGGAGCACAAACTCCAAAGTAGGGCTCACTGGCAAGATATCAAACTCCATAGCTATCTGCCCTGACCATAGGACCTGGGTGTCTCCAAAGCTCTCAGGAGACCCACTATTTGGGGTAGTATCCACTTTGGCAGTCTGTGACATCCTGCTGAGATGTGCATAAGCATTACCTCTGGGATGACGTCCCAACTCACTTTAAAGACTCTTAGCTGTGGGAACCATCTGATCTTTACATCTAAGAAATAGCTTGGAGGTTTGTTCCTCTGCCCACACAGAGAATTCACTATCAGTTCCTCCTTATCTTATCTCCCTTATCTCCCACCTTATCTCCTAAGTATATCACAAACTATTTCTGTAATTCTGTTTCTCCTTTATCAGCCTGGAATTCTTATGAGATTATTTATACCCTTCATGTGCATGATACCTGCCTGCTCCCCTACAAGTTTACTTTGACCTTGACTGTGAAAAAATCCTGAATAAATACAATTCTGGGGCTCAGCTGGAGAGAAGAGCTCCTTTAGCCAATCTACCCCTGACCTCTCTCAACCTCTGAGTTCAGAGTAATTTCATTGTGCCATCATGGGCTCTACTGGACAGACCCCTGCAAGACTTTGCAGGACAGATTACTGCAAGTGGTTACCCCGACATGATTTGGACCAGTGGCACAATTGGCACATCAAATGGATGAATTTTATCCTGATAACTCATCATCCCAAAGGAACAGCAATGTCCACTCAGGATAGTTGCCTATGTGTCAGGAATTCAGTCAGGGGTATTATCTATTTCATCATGGGTTCAGGACTCTTGAAAGAGCAAACAGTTTTTGTTAAAACCATTCAGCAATTACTAAAGACAGCTAACTGTACAGTAAAAGAAACTCAATTATTTGCTTAAAGTTAGTCCGAAATTTCTGCCCATGATTTCCCAACAGAGGAACTTTAGACTTAAATTTATGGGAACAAGTAGGAAAAATCTAAAAGGAAAATATGAACATGGAGGGAAAATTCCCGCCTCTGCTCTTATAAACTAAAGCCTAGTAAAAACAGCTTTATTCCTGCTTTATACCCCTTCGCAGTCCACTGCTCCTCCAAAGGAGTCCCTACTCAAAAGTCCTTTAGCTTTAAACAAAGAAGCCCTGCTTCCTCCTCACCCTCTGCCTTCTTCCCCAGCTCCTCTTAAAAAGTCTACAATTCCTAAGGAAGAAGAAACTTTACTTTCGCTTCCTCCTCCTCCACCTTCAGTCTTCTTTGAAACTCAGACGCCTTGCCCTGCCATGAAAAAATGCTTAAAAGAAGCTGTTTAGTTAGGAAAATGTCATGCCTTTCCTGTAACTCTGCAAAATGGACATCCACAGCATGAATCACATCCCTATACAATCTTTAAAGAGCTAAGGAGAAGTATTAATGAAAATGAATTTCACAGTTCCTTTACTAAGGGTATTTTAGACTCCATTGCTAATGGCTATCAAATGTGCCCCTGGGATTGGAAAGTTCTTGTAAAAACTGTTGTCCCCATAGCTCAATTTAGTATTTGGCAACTAGAATATCAAAACGGCTGCACTCAACAAGCAGAAGTGCTGAATAAAGCCCTTACCAATGAGATTATGCTTCTCAGAAAACATTCTGCCAAAAGGTTAACTAAGATAAGGAAAACATTCCAGCAGCTACTCTGTAAATCCTCTACTGCCTATATGATAATGTGGCTGTGGGCTTGTGGGGACTGATAAAATTAAACTGCTGGAAGAGTAGGAAAACTTGGCAACACAATTTTCAAAAAAAAATTCTCAAAAGCAGTAAAATTAAAGACGTATGTTTCTATTGATGTATTGTAGCTCATTTTAAGTTTGTTCAGTGTCAGTGTACATTTTGATACCTCCATATGGTAATATTAAATTGATAAATGAAAATCATTAAAAGAGCTCTATTCAAATGGCCAAAAAATTAAATAAGTGCTTATATTAATAAATAAATATGGAAATAAAAATAGTTATAATCAAATTGAATCATTATTTTGACAAATTTGTTTAGTATTGATGGTAATTGTATGTTGTAAAAGATTTGCTTGGGAACAGTTTCCAAAATCATTTTAGTAGCTTATGTATAGAAGGTATATAGAATGTGTTTTTATTATTAAGGAAAAGGAGAGTAATTTTGTCCTAAGATAAAATGACTGGTTATTAAGAAAGAGCAAAATATGGAGCAAAACCTTAATGAATACAGAAAATGCAGAAGGTGCACAGAAAAGGAATTTTTGTAATCAGAATCGAGCTAGATTTAATCAGTTTATCTATAAAGTTTTAAAGGCTTTAATACCAAATAGTATACTGATACAAAGTTTTTTGTAGTCAGAGTTAAGTAAGATCTGATGGGTTTATCTATAAAGTTTTGAAGGCTTTAGTATCAAATAGTATACTGATACAAAGTTAAAATTTTGTCCTTTCTCAAAGTTTCTTAAATCATTGGTCTGTTTTAGTAAATGTGTATGAAGAGTTTTTCTCCTGAATAATCAGTATACAAAAAAGAAAGTCTGTTCTATCAAAATAGCTTCTTATACTTTAACCCTATCATTTCTTTGGAGAAACAAGTTTTTATCACTTTTCAAAGAACATAATGTTCAAACCTGCTTTCTCAAAATCAAATCCTGAATAGTAGATTTTTATTTCAAATTAGTGCAAAAGATTTGTTCTCTCACCTTTAAAAAGGCAAAGTAATAAAAGTTAATTTATTTAATATGTAATATATTGAATGGAAGGTGTTTAAAATTGTTATAAAATTAAAAGGAGATTCTTTAACGCTCTGTTATTTAAAGTTGTACAAATAAAAGCTTCATAGGAATACTTAAGAGGTGTATAAAATTCCTAAAAAGTTAACAATGTTTATATATCACAAAAATAACCTCTCCACCTAAAAATCAAGAGGCAGATGCTTTAACTAAGTTCATCAAATTTACCCCACTCTGCTAAAAAAGCAGCTCTACAGCTGTGGAAAGAGAGCAGCCATTATGAGCTGACAGGGGTAATGTATAACAGTAAATTATGGTAAATTTAAATAACACCACTGCAGTATGCTGCAGTCTCAAATATTACTAGTTTTTGCAAAAAGTTAATATCCAGTTATGTCACTATCACTTTGTTTTAAAACTTGCTGAAGCTTTCTTTAGTATCTCCTTAAACAAGTCAAACCAGCCTGCATTACCCTGCCCATAAAAAGGCCAACTATAAACTAAGTTTAATTTCAGCACTGTGACTCACAGCCCCAGTTCCAACTAAACTGCTAACAGCAAAACCAATGCGGGTATTAAGATTACAAGCTAATGTGCTGCCCCACACCCCAAATAAAAAAATAAAAATTTGTTGTTGCCTATGCCTCAAGCTATACAAAATAGAGAAAATAAAATCAATTTAATCATACTACTAGCCTATATAACCTCACTGATTAGGAATATTAACCTATAAGAAATAAAAGTTTCTTCATTGGATGTCTACTAGTTAAAAGTCTTATTATTATTTGTTGTTATATAATCTACTATAATTATGAATTATGTATAAAATGCTTAAATATTTATCAAAACTTTAATAATACATAATATTACATACTTAACTAGTTTGATAACTTGTAAATTACACATAAATATATATTCTTGAATGTATATGTAAATCTCTTCTTTTGAGTTTAAACAATCCTTCACTTATTTCATATTCTTTCAATTATTAACAAAAGTTCCCTAATTAGATATCAATAATAAGTCCTGTCACAAAAGATGCTCAATAACCCTAGCACTATATACTTAAAATTTTTTAAATTGTAATAAAAACAGTCTCTCAGCAGCTGAAAACATTTCTTCCCTGATCAGGAGAGTCATCAAATACAAGCTAAAATTCTGTACAAGGAAATGTTAGGGGATGGATCTGAGAAAGGACCCTGTGACCTCATAACGCCAGGGAGAGGGTATGCTTATATGCTTACTCCAACAGGCCCCTGGTGGCTGCCAACTAAAAATGGAAAGCTATACCACAAGCTGGAAGGATCCCCCCTTCGACCCAACTTCAAGGAGAGAAAGGACGACATGGAGGAACAGAGAAACCCCTGGAACCAGCCCTGTTGCAACACCATCCATACTCAAGGAGTAACCTGGAGGAGCCTTAAACTTTTTGATCAAAAGGCTACTGAAATACTTTTTCATACTGGGGCTCCTCTCACTCCTTAAAATATATTCATAGCATACTTAGCTGTGGAAGCTTCCAAATCTGCCCAGGAGCTTATTTTACTTCATACGTGTCTCATGAAAATATCACTCAACTGCATATCACTTCCATATTTTTTTACTTAAAAGACAAGTGCAGCCTCTGCTCCCAGTTAATTTATCTCATCCCTGGGAAGGCTCCTCAGTGATAGCCCAATTCAACAAAGCCTTTTCGCTGTTTAGACCTAAAAGATTCATTGGTACATTTATCACTTTTATTATTTCAGCCATTATAATAGCTGCCACTGCCACCATCATGGCAGTCGCCTTAACAGTACCTGTCCAAACTCCTCATGTTCTTAATCAAATTATGACCAATTTCACTGATGAACTTTTAACACAAACTCATATCAATAATAATATTCTTACCAAACTTGATAATTTAGAAACATCTATTCTTTGGATAGATGAAAAATAACAAGCTCTGCTTATCAAACAAGATCTGCATTGTGATTGGGGGCATGTTAAAATTTGTGTCACCCCTTTGCCTTGGAATAGCTCCCAATTTTCTTGGGAACAAGTTAAAACTCATCTTCAAGGAGCCTTCTCCTCCCATTTCCAGGGAGAAGTACTGGCTCTCCAGCAACACCTGGAATATCAACTATCTCTAATACATCTTCCTGCTTAGCAAAACGTGTTTCAAACACTTAATGATAATTTACAGAGGTTAAATCCCTCAAATTGGTTTCGTGGCCTAAAATATCTTTCATCAGAATAATCAGGTTTTGTTGGCTTTCAGGAACTGGCTCGGTGAAAACGGTGCCACGGATGAGAAAGAAAGAAACAAAGAGAAGAAAAAACTGGGATCAGGGGTCTCTCCATCCGATATGGAGAGAAGAGCCCAGCCACCTCACAAAGTGTGGCTTTTATTCTCCCTATAGAACAAAGGAAATACGAGTGAGCATGTGCAAGGTAATAGATACTTGACAGTTACTTCTTACTGAAATCAACAAGCCTTAAAGGTCAATAGCTCAATTCTTTGTTACATTTCTGTAATTCACAGGCATAATCTTGGGATGTTTCCCCACCCAGCTCCTATTAGCATGAGACTGGAGGGCTTGTTTATTGCATTCCAAGGTGACCTCTCTGTCAGTAGTCATGGCCTTTAATTGAAACTCCATCAAGGTTTCTTGTTTTATTATCAATTCTTAGGTTAATCTGCCAGGCCCTTTCTTGAGCTCATCATGCTGAACAGAAAATCATTACCCTGGCCACTACATCTATCTCACCTGCCACATCCAGAAATCAAGAACAAAGAAACAAAAGAGGGCGGGGAGAATTGGAGGCTCTTTTGTTAAAACACCTTTGAATTAATTTTTCACCCCAAGTCTTCCTTTCCTTCCTTCTCACCTGCTTACCTATTTGCCTGACTCTGTGACCCCTTTTCCTTCCTGTACACAGTTTTTTCTTGTTTCCCCGCTTCCCATTGTTCTTATCATAAACTGGAGGTGTCCTGTACATGTATCATTCATAGGGTTGCCTTGTGACACAAGCCTGGCATCCCTACGTTGAGTAGGCCTTCTAAGATCTGGTGTCAAACTCTCTGTCTCCTGCCCAATGCCTTGTGCTGAGCCCTCTCTGCATTAGAAACCTGGGTTCCCCAAAACCAGTGACCAGAGCTGGTGCCCTGCCTATGGGTGAGGAAGTCCCAAGTACAGTGCTGGGCATGGAGGCCATGGAGGCATAATCTATCAAAGAACACTTCACCCTGCTTGGTGCCAAAGGATGGCTGGTTAGCCAGAGATGGGTAGGATTCCCCAGGGAAGGAGAAACCTAAGACAGGCACAGTTGCAGAGGGGCCATCAGGAAAGAATTTGAGGGCCTACAGAGGTAGGACACTAACCGTCACCCTTCCCAATGGAGGTCTCCTGCCACCATGGCTATTTTGTTTCCCACACAGAGCTCAGTTCAGAACCCAGAGAGCAGACAGTGCCCTGGTCTTAATATCACTATCAAAATTTGTTTTCCATTTACTTATTTTGAATTATAGGGAATAGGGCAGTTTTTATAAAAGATTGTGTTAGGTTACTTTTCTCTCTTCCTTTTCTTTTTATTTAAACAGAAAAGGGGGAGATGTGGGAACCCTCCGATCTTTAAATCTAAGAAATAGGTCCAAGTCCTGTTTCTCTGCCAACACAGAGAATTCGCCATTATCTGTTCCTGCTTATCTTATTTCCCTTATCTCCCACCTTATCTCCTAAGTATATCACTAAATATTTCTATCATCTTGCTTCCCCATTATCAGCCTGGAATTCTTATGAGATTATGTACACCCCTGTCAAGCTCCACACTTGTGTGGTCCCCTGCACTTTCACCCTGACCTTGACTGTGAAAAAATCCTGAATAAAGAACATACTGGGGATCAGCTTGAGAGAAGAGCTCCTTTAGCTGTTCCCCACCTGATGTCTCTCAACCTCCATGTTCAGAGTAATTTCATTGCACCATTGAAGGCTTTGCTGGACAGACCACTGCAAGATTTTGCAGGATGGATTCCTTCACTTAGCCAAATAAACTCATTTGTCTTTAATTTCCCCCCTTTTATTTGAGGTCTTTTTCCAGTTACATTGCTAATTGGTTCTTGGTAGTAATCCCTCAGTTCCAGGGAGGCTCATTCCTGGGAGTCATGTCCCATGTTCGGGGGAACGTAATGCATTTATATGCTGAGTTTGGCTTAGAGAGAGGCCACATCTGAACAACAAAGAGTTTTTCAGGAGGCAACACTTAAGCACCCCTTAACACCAAGCTATGTTTCAATTTCAAGAGCAATGGCTCATAAGCATAGTCATCAATATCAATAGCCCATCAGTGGATCATCCTCCGTCACCAGTCATTGACCCTGCACTAGGGGGACTGTTGCTGCTCCATTAGAGAATGTGGCAGAGCTCTCCAGGATGGGAATTCAATATTCTATCGCTTATTGTGTGAGTCCCCACCCACTGTGACAATGCCCCATGAACATTTGAACATTTTTATATACCTTACATGTATGCCTAGGTGAACTTCCTCCCATGTATCCTCCATCATTGACACCCCAAACCAATGATCCTCCTCTGCTCTAGTTATAACCCGTTTGTGATCAACAGCTTCTTCAAAAATGAAGCCATTAAAATAGCCAAATACAATTAATAGGAAAATGAAATAATAAGTTTAAATATAAGAAAGAAAATATATAAAAATTTTAAAAAACTAAAAATAAATAAAATTAAGTTTGGGATATTAAAAATAATGAAAAATAGTTAAAAATTTTTTTTTGGCATTTTGCCTTTCATCACTGTAGTATCTGGTGTCCTGTCTGTACAGCAGCATTTTCTTCTATTTATTCCCCAGTGTCTTACTATTTTTCATTATGTTTTCAAAGAACTTTTAGGTCACAGTAAAGTCACATACAGAATACAGGGGACTCTCATCTACCTAACATTCTCCTCTTTTCCTCCTTCCCATATTAATACCTTTTTATATGTGGATGATACCTTTGTTATAACTGATAGACAAATGGTGAAACATAGCTAATAAACATGGTTAATGGTTTACATTATGCTTTACATTTTCGATCATACATTTTATGTATTTTGATATTTAACATGGCCTGTGTCCATCATTGTTAAGATCAAGTAGAACACTTTCATTGTCCACTAAATACCCCCTGTTTGATCTATTCTATTCCTCTCTCCTCCTCCCCTCAGTGCCCACAGCGACCCGCTGGCTTCATTACTTGGATGACAAGATTCATAGTTACTTGCAACAACACTGAGGTCTTGACACACTGGTTTGTCCTCCCCTATTAGGAATTGCCCATGCTCTTGAGAGACTCCCACCTCTCTATTTGTGAACAAATCGGTTCTCTCAAGGATGGGAGTCCAACTCTTTCCCACTCATTACGTGAGTCTCCACCCACTGATACAACACATTATGACAAAATGATCACTCACACACTCCCTAGAAGTCTGCTCCAGATGTGCCCTGTTCTGAATGTCCCCCATCTAACACCCTAAACCAGTAACTCTTCCTTGTCATATTGCCATAAGAGCATTCCAAACTTTGTACTTTAAATTACATACCTGCAAATCCCCAGTGTTCACCTGGTCTCTCTCCCAATACTCCCCCCAGTTCCCTAGACTTTCCAGCCCACCCTCCCCAATCTACCCACCTGCCAATCCTGTACTACCCAACCCAATCTTATCACTACCTTCCTGTCATATCCCTTCAATATGCAACTACACACTTTCACCTTACCATAGATTATGTCCATATGGGTGTTGGATAACAATCTTTTCTCCTTTTCTGTTTCCTGTAAACCTATCTTCCAGACAATAGGTCTCTGAGTATGCTCAGTTTCCTTAATTCATATCAGTGATGTCATGTACTGTTCATCCTTCAGTGCCTGGCTTGCTTCACTCAACATAAGTTCCTCAAGATTCATCCATGTTATCCCATGTTATATTAGTCAGCTAAAGGGGTGCTAATGTGAAATACCAAAAATGGGTTCATCTTTATAAAGGGTATTTATTTGGGGTAGAAGTCCACAGTTACCAGGCCATAAAGCGTTAAGTTTCTTCTCTCACCACAGTGCATTGCCACGTGTTAGAGCAAGACAGCTGCCGGCGTTTGCCAGGTTCAGGCTTCTGGGGTTCCTCTCTTCCTGGGGCTGCGTTTCTCTCTGGGCTTAGCTCCTGTTTCCTCCACAAGGTCAGCTGTAGACAATCAGGCGAACGGCTTGCTTCTCTTCTCCTGGGGCCTTCTTTCCAACATCAAAACTTCTTCTCAAAGGACTGCTTCAACTCTGTTCTTGCCATGCCTTTTATATTTGATTCCCCACCCGCCAAGGGGTGGGGCTCAACACCCTACTGATGTGGTCCAGTCAACGCCCTAATCATAACTTAATCATGCCCAGATTTACAGATCAGTTTACAAGCATGATCCAATGATATTTTTGGAATTCATAATTACATCAAACTGCCCAACTGTCACACGTGTGTTAGCACTGTATTCCTTCTTACAGCTGAGTAATAATCCATTGTATGTATGTACCACATTGTGTTTATTCATTCATTAGTTGATGGGCATTTGGGTTGATTCCAACTTTTGGCAATAGTGAATAATGCCACTATGAACATTGGTGTGCATATATCTGTTATTGTCTTTCCTTTAAGTTCTTCTGGGTATAATCCCAGCAGTGGAATTGCTGGATCATGTGTATGTGTTTACATAACCACATATGTAACCATCATGTAACAAATGTTACATATGTGTTTCATCTCCTGAAGTTTTGAGAATGAAGATATTTTCTATTTATTATCCAAGAAGGAAATCATCAGTGGAATAAAAAATCATGGGAATGAACCACAGAAGTTTTCTTTTGCTGTGGGAAGAAAATATCATGGGAGGGATAGCTTTACTGGTAGTAACTACAGAGACAGAGAAAAAGTGTCAAATATAAGAAAGTCCACAGATGTAAATTTGATTTACTTTCTAAATTTCTGTCTCAGTGTGGGTGAGCCTTTGGTTTCCATTGCAGCTAAATTTCTCCCAGTTTCACTACATGGAAATTTTAAAATGTCATCATTGTATATTTCAGCAGTAGATTCTATTTATTTGTTATTGAAATATGTTTATGCCATTTTATACATTGCAATATATTTTTATTTTTCTAAAACTCATTAAAAAGTGTTGTTTCATATTGTCTAACTAATTTCAAAATCTGAAGCAAAGGCTTTTTTCCACTGTCTGCTTTTCTTCCGGCTCTTAGTCATGGTAACTTGTTTTCTTATTGTCTATGTTGATTTTTAAAATTGTGTTCTGTTTAATTTGTTGGACCCATGTTTGTGTGAATTCTTGGAGGTCTTGGTGGAAAGAGGATTTACATTTGAATTTACTTTGCTTTTAGATAGCCATAATAATTTAATGTTAAGCTTTCCAGCTATGGCTTTTAAGGCCACAAAGGTGCGGTGATTTCAAACTGTACACTGGTTCTTCATTCCGAAAGCTTTCTACCATGTAGCACCAGTGTCAGGGCAAGGGTTTATCTTGATACCCATATTTGATTGGTGTGTTTATATATATTAACGTTTACAATGCCACTACAATTCCAAGGATCTCACTTTTATTCGGGAATCTCTAACCAGATTATCCATTTAGGAGAATTTTGGACTTCATTTTCATATGAAACCTATTCACTAATAGAGAATCTCAAGTTCTTCGGTGATAACCATCTGACAAAACTGCAGCTGTCATTTGAATTCTGCTACCCATCACTGTCCATTTTATTTTTTATTTTGTGGCTTAATTAATTACTTTTGTTAGGCCAGTTTAAGGATGAGTTTAAAAGATTCAGTGAAATCTATAGGTGTGAATCCTCATATTTTAAAAAAATAGCAAATCTAATAGCCTATCTACAGACTTGTAGGAAATAGATAAAGAAGGTCAAATTGAATTTAAACTTAGTAGAAGGAAGGAAATAATAAATATTTAAGTAGAGAGAAATGAAATAGAGTATAGAAAAACAACTGAGAGAACCAATGAAATTGATTCTTAGAAAATTTCAATAAAATAGCCAAGTTTTATTTAGATTGAAAAAGAAAAAAACGAGAGAATGCAAATTACTAAAATCCAATATGAAGTTGGGGACTTTGCTAGATATTGCTGATATTAAAGGGGTTATGAATGAATACTCTGAACAATTGTCTGCAAATAATCTAGATAACCAAGAATAATGGACCAATTTCTAGAAACAGACAATTTACCTAAGTTAACTGTAAAGAAATGGATCTCAAGAAGACTATAATAAGTAAAGTGATTCAATTATTAATTTAAAAAAAAAAACAAATATAAAAGTCTAGTATCAGACAGTTTCCATAATGAAATCTATAAAATATTCAAAGAAGAAATAATTATAATACTTCTCAAAATATTCCAACTTGAAGTCAGGGTATCTCTTCCAAACTCATTCTATGAAGCTAAATTAATTGTGATACCAAAGCTTCAGAAAGACAAGAGAAAAGAAAACCAAGCAGTAATTTCATTAAAAATATAGACCCAGAGTCACTCAACAAAACCTAGCATATTAAATCCAATAGAATATTAAAAGAAGTATCCATGACCTAGTCAAATTTATCTCAGTACACAAGGGTGTTCAACATAAGAAAATCAATGTAATATACAACATTACAACACTGAAGAGGAAAATCACATTGAAATCTCAATTCATTCAGAACATTTGAATGATAAATTCCAGCACTGTTTCACAATAAAAACACTCGAAAAATAAGAATAGAAAGTGACTTCCTCAACATGAGAAACAGCATATCTGTAAAAAAAACAGGTAATCTTATCCTCTATGCTGAAAGAGTAAAAGCCATCCCCTTGAGATCTGGAATATGACAAGGATGCCTGCTTTCACTATTGCTATTCAGTATTGTACTGGAAGTTATGAAATTAGGCCATAAAACTAAATAAAATATAGCCAAATTAGAAAGGAAGAATTAAAACTATCTGTTTTCAGTGATGTCATGACCATTTATAGAGAACATGCCAAGGCTTACACAAGAAAACTCTAGAGCTCATAAATGAATGAAGCCAAAATGCAAGGTACAAGGTTGTTTTTGTTTTCTTTTCTTTTCTTTTCTTTTCTTTCTTTTTTTTTTTGTGTGTGTGTGTTTATGTACAGGGTGCAGGGATTGAACCAGTATCTCAGGTGTGGGAAGCAGGCTCTCAACCACTGAGTCACACTGGCTTCCGTGAGTTCTGTTTTTGTCTGTTTGTTTCTTTGGCTTGTTATATATTATTTTCAGGAAACACAAAGAATCAACCCCAGGAACTCCTGTGTGGGAGGCAGGTGCTCAACCACTTGAGCCATATCTGCTCCAAATTATGAACTTAACATGCAAAAATTTGTTCTGTTTTATATACCTGCAAAGAGGATTCTTAACTGTGCATTTTAAAAAATTCATATACTATAACATCTAAAAGAACAACATACCTAGGAATAACTTTTTCTAAAGACTTGAAGGACGTGAACACTGAAAACTAGAAAACACCGTTGCAAGAAATTAGAGAAGATATAAGGTAATGGTAAGACATCCTGTCTTCATAGCTGAGAAGAATTCCTGTTATTAAGCTGTCAGTACTGCCCAAAGTGATCCATAGCTTCAATGTAATCCCTATCAAAGGCCCAGGAGAGATTTAAGCAGAAATGGAAAAGGCAATCTTCATTCATATGGAATTATATTTCAACAGGTCTGAGTATATCACCTTAAGGTGTTGTATATATTTATTGCCATGTCTTCTGGCCTGTTTAGACAGTGAGATGTGTGAGAGCAAGCACTATATCTTACGTCTTTCTCTATACTCAGAACATAGTTTAGTGCTTACCATACAGTACTCTGAATAAATATTTATTGAATGACTGAGAAAATAAATGGTTGAATGACTTGAACAGATATTTCTAATTATGGGGGAAAAAAAGCACTGAGAAAAGAGGAAATCCTGTTTAGAGAGGATAGCCTTATGAATGAGAGCCAATGTCAGATGAGACAGATCAGACAGAAGACGTTTTAGTGTATCAAGGATCACTCTACAAAATCAGCAATATGGAAATCATATTGGAAACCTTGCAATACTAGAGCCCACACCTAAAGAGAAGTGACCTCATCCTGGGAGGAAGGAGTAACTGGGATAAGAGATGAATATGGAGCTCCAAAGCAGCCTCCCTAAGGTCAAAACTGGCAAAAGTTTGCATTGTGTTATTCTTTCTTTCCTCCAGAGAACTAAATGCCTCATGGATAAGAGAGACAAAAGAATGCTTCATTAATTATGCTCACTGAAAATAAATCCCAAAGGTAAAGAAAACCTAAACGCTTCTCCTAAACTACCTCAATTCTTCTTCACTAATCTCTGGTGATGAGGAAACACTATCGTGTCTTCTGTAGGCCTCGTGAGTAGTTCCATTTCCCTATCCTTCCTGGGAGCAGAGCTTCATCCCTCATTCAAGGAAGAGTTTGCATTGGTGAACTCAGACCCTTCTTTGATAATTTCACAGTGAGTCACAGAATCATCACAGGTACTGGGGGAATGTATTATGGCTAAATGGAACCCTTTTATTGGTGGTAACTCTAGGGACATAACAAGGTACATACATAAATAAATCAAAATCATACAAAGTATTGCCTATTTAAAATGCCTGAGTGGAGGTAGATAGTAGTTACACTACAATATCTTCCTTCTCCAATCTGTCTCCTCTGGCTTTAATTCATCAACTTTTATTCCTGTTGCACTGCTTCTTCTTTCTCTAAAATTGTTAAAGGTATCTGTTTATTCATGTTCATCCATATATATATATATATATATATATATATGAGAAGTTCTGAACTTACAATCATGAAATATGTAGAATTCCCATATAACATCACTCTCAAAATAGCTTACATTGTTTTGACTATTTGTTATAGATTTTGTTAAAAATAGGGAGGTATGGTAAAATATAACAAATATATGCCATAGCCCATAATTAGTGGTAATTGTCTGATGATATTATCTCATCCTTTTTTTAATTTAGTCATTCAACAGACATTTATTTGTCAAATACTTCATGGTAGGGAAAAAAATGTGTAACACTATGTTCTTATTATTAAAGAAATTACATCAAAATGGTTTTTAAAAACTTATAATGAGTGCATGCAATATCCTGCTTTGGCTAAGAAATCCTCCTGAAGATGACCCCAAAGTCTGGACTAAAACTATGGTGGTTAGTGAAGTCTTCACAACTGAGAGTTACTTGTACTGAGTGCTGAAGGAGGAATTGGGGTAATTTTAGCAGGAGAAAGGGGTAGAAGCACTCTAAGAAGAACATAGCAGGACAGATAACTGGGATCAAAATAGCCATAAGGTGTGGTTAGTATCCAGGAATATTTATTAATATTTTGTGAACAATGAGTGGCAGAACCTGACAAATGGAACACGCACTTGGACAGGTTGGCAGCAGCCATATAACAGAGAGACTTGTGTTTTGTCCAAAAGATGGATATTTATGTTTGAAGTTATTGGAGAGTCAGTGCAGGGTTTATAGAAGGTGACATTCATGCAAAGTCTTGCACTGTGTTAGCTCACTCTGGGTTAATGTGACTATTGCTGTTGACAAAACCCCACATTGATGATGAGGGCTGGAAATAGCACAGAGGATGTGAGGAATTAGGCGTGGGGAGTGAATCTGTATGGGGTTGAGTCATAATGTATAAAGTAGTTACTATTAATACTTGGCACAATGCGAGACAATTTATAGTCATTGTTTTATTTAATTCTTTCAATTACTCTTTGATATTGGTTTCACTATTCTGATTTAATGAATGAAGAATATGAGATTTACAGCAGTGTGATAATCTTGTCCAAGGCATGTAATAACATCTGGAAGGAAGCTCAAAGTTTTTGATTTCCTATGCTTTTGCATTTCACCAAAAATTCTATTTCTTAATAAACTTCATTTTTTAAGCAGTGTTAGATTTAGAGAAAAATTGCAAGGATAGTAGAGAGAATTTCCATAATCATGCACTTACTTTCCCCTGTTCTTCACAGAACCAATCCAGAATATCAGATTAAATTTATTTGTTATGAATTCTTAGTCCCTTAGTCCCTTTCTCAGACCATCCTTGTTTTTGATAGCTGAAGAGTAGGAGGGTTGCTGGTCAGGCATTTTGTAAAATGTAGCTCAGTTGGGATTTGTCTGATGTTTTTCTCTTACTAGACTGAGAATATGTGTGTTTGGAGGAAGATACCAGACATAAAGTGACATTTTCATCACATCATATCCCGGGTGGATTTTATCAACATGATTTATCACTGTTGATGTTGACTTTGAGCAACAGTGTTTGTAGGTTTCCCCACTATAAAATTCCTCATTCCTCTGCCTTTCCATATATCACCTTTGGAAAGAAGTCACTAAGTGAAGCCCAGACTTCAGGAGTGGGAGTTATGCTCCACCTCCTTGAAGAGTAATGTCTGCCTGATTTATTGGAATACTTCTGCATGGGAGATTAATTTTTATGTATTCAGTCAATAATTTATTTAGATAAGGATGGATTCATGATATTTATTTGATACTTTGTATTGAGATGTAATACTAATTTCTTTATTTTGTTCAATTTTTTCCAGTTTTTCCTTGGGATCTCTTTCAGCTGTGCTTTGTGTTCTTCTGATATACCTCTTCATTGAGGTTTTTATTTTGTCACCTACATCCTATCTGGTACTATGATAATGCTCCAGACTCTTCTTGTATATTTCTTTCCCCAGTCCTAGAGTCAGTCATTTCTCTAAGGAGTCTTGGGTTGGAGAATGGTGACTTAAATCCAAGGTCTGGGAAGAAGCTCTGCTCCTTGCTTCTGGGGCTTCTAGTCCTTCTCTGCTGAAAGACTAAGGAAATATATATGTGTCCACTAACTTGTGCATATACAAATATTAGTAAATATTTCTGCATGTAATCTTCCATATCTTTATTAACCTACACCTGAGTTCATACTGATGTGTCTACCTTTATCACATAGAACAGTCTATACTCCTTTCCTTGCTTATCTGTAACTTCCCCCTGCAAATTGAAACATGTTCCCCCATCTGCCATCCATTTACTTCAATGTTGATACAGATATAGAAGTAATACAGTTGTTAACCCATACCCTGGTGGGAGTCAACTTTATCAACTACAGTACAGTACTTAGGTACAGTGTCCATTGACTTCATTTTACAGACTCTATAAGCATTCAATATTACATCTTTCAGCACCTTTCTCCTCTCCTTAAGAGAGGTCATATCATACATTTTAATATAGTTACATGGTTTTTGAATATTTTGCATTCCATCCATGGATTCCCTTAACTTTGTAAATGATTTTTTTTATTTGCATACATCAAGGTTCACTCTTTGTGGGGTCAAATTCAATGGGGTTTACAAATGTATAATGTGTCTACAATTACAGTATTATACAGAATAGTGTTACTGTTCTAAATATTCACCTCTACTTCACCTCCTTATCCCTGTCAACCAGTTATCATCAATATAGTCTTTGCTATTTTGCCTTAACCAGATGGTCATATAGTTGATATCATACATACATAGCATTTTAAATTGATTTATTTCAATTAGAAGCACTCATTTTAGATTCATCCTTCCTTCTGTGGCTGGATGGAACATTTCTTTTTTTAATCTCTGAGCTATAGTTCCTTGTATAGATATAGTACAGTGTTTATCTATTCACCTATTGAATGACTTCTTTGTTCCTTACAGATTGTGGAGTTTATAAATATATCTGCTGGAATATTCACATACACCCATGAGTGTTTGTGTTGCCTTAAGTTTTCAGAAAAGCCACATATATAAAGCATAACTGCTGTATTGTATGGTAAGACTATGTTTAGTTTTACAGAAACTGCTAAACTGCCTTGTTTTTACCAACTTGTGTACTCACTAACAATGTATGAGAGTAGTGTTGCTCCACATCCTCACCAGAAATTGTTATTATCAATGTTTTTGTTTTCAGGTATTCTAATAAGCATATGGTGATATATGATTGCAATTTCAATTTTTCTGTTCCCTAATGACAAAACATGTTAAGCATCTTTTTGCTTATGCTTATTTCCAAAAGTATATCTTGTTGGTTAGGATTCTGTTGAGATCTTTTGCCCATTTTTTAATTGGCTGTTTGCTTTCTTATCATTTGGTTATAAGATGACTTCATGGTTTAAATACAAATAATTTATCAGATATTTGTTTTGGATATATTTTCCCCAAGCCTGTTGATTTTCTTTCCATTGCCTTATCAAGTGTTTCACAGAGCAGCAGTTTTATATCTTAATAAAATCCAAGATATAAATTTTCTTCTCTCTTGAATATTGCTTTGAGTGCTATATCTAAACACTCATTGCCAAACCACTGACCCCTAGATTTTCTTGTATGTTTTATTTCAGAAGTTTTAAACTTTGCATTTTACTTTTAACTATGTGATTTAGATTGAGGTAACCTTTGCATAAAATTTAGTATTATTAATTACATTCAAATTTTGTGCTCTCATCACCAATATCCATTATTTCAACTTTTTCAGCATAGGATACAAAATGACTGGACAAAATATTCATTGAATAAAATAAATTCCATTTTTGTTTGGCATGTGCGCATTCCTTTTTTCCAGAACTGTTTGTTGAAAAGATCACACTTTCTCAACTGAATTGACTTTACTTCTTTGTAAAGGATCATTTGATAGTATTTGTTTCAGTCTATTTCTTGATTCTCTAACATTCATATGCTTCTATTTCAACAATACAACTCTATTTGATTATTATGCTTTTATCATAGTCTTGAAATCAATTTGTATAGTTCTACAACTTTGCTCTTCTTCTTCAGTATTATTTAGGCTATCTAGGTAGTATCAGGTACTATGGACCCTAAAATTTTGATCTTCTCCTTCAATAATTTTGGCTTTATAGGTTTTTGCTTTTCCATATAAACTTTAGAATTAGTTTGTCAATATCCTCAAAATAACCTGCTGGCATTTTAAAGACCTGGATTGGTTACATGTATAAATCTGATTGGGAAGAAATGGCATCTTAAAAATAGACTCTATTTGATATTGTTAAAAAAGAATACCTCAAATTAATTAATTATTTTAAACAATTTATTGTAGTAACCTATATACATCTCAAGATATCCCATTTTATTTATTGTCAAGTTTATGATTTGGTAATTTTAAGTACTTTCAGGATATTGTGTTATCTTCACCAATATATATTACCCCAAATTTTTCATCACAGGGTACAAAATGACTTTTCAATATACTTGTTGACTAAATTAAATTCTATGAGAATTTGTAGTGGAAAATGTTGATGTGAGAAATTCTTTCCAATTATGCATATGGAATGGCTAGTCAGCAAAAGTATCAATGAGAAGCAAGAGCATTTGTTTTCTCTGGCATTTTCAGAACAATGTCACTAGGTCTATCTATATATATAATTATAAATCATTAATTTAATGTGTTTACAAATCACAGCATTTATGATAATTTTCTGGCCATTGCTTGTGGCTAAATTCTCATTGTTCTGGTCTCTTTTCTAGCAGTTTTATCAGCTACATGGAAAACCATACACATTTTAGAATTTGTCCTCCTGGGTCTCTCAGAAGATACAGAATTGCAGCCCCTCCTCCTTGGACTGTTCCTCTCCATGTACCTGGTCACGTTCACTGGGAACCTGTTCATCATCTTGGCCATTATCTCAGACTCCCACCTCCACACAACAATGTACTTCTTCTTGTCCAATGTGTCTTTTACAGATATCTGTTTCATCTCCACCACCATCCCAAAGATGCTGTTGAACATCCAGACAGAGAGCAAAATCATAACTTAAGTAAATTGCCTCAGACAGATGTTTTTTTTTTTCATATTTTTTGGACAATTAGAAAACTCCCTCTTGACTGTGATGGCCTATGACCACTTTGTGGCCATCTGTAGTACATAGTCATTATGAACTCCCGGGTCTGTGGCCTCCTGCTACTGGCATCCTGGTTATTGAGTGTTGTGTCCTCTCTTTTACATGACTAATGGTTTTGTGATTATCATTTTGTACAGAGTTGGAAATGCCCCACTCTTTCTTTGAACTTAATCAGGTACTCCAAATTGCTTGCTCTGAAGCCTTTGTCAATGACTTGGTGATGTATGTCACATCTGGACTTCTGGGTTTTATTCCACTCACTGGGATGTTTTTCTCTTATTCCAAGATTATATCCTCCATTTTGAAAATTTCAACAGATGAGGGCAAGTATAAAGCATTTCAACTTGTGGGTCTCACCTCTCAGTAGTGACCTTGTTTTATGGTACAGTTCTTGGAGTTTATCTTAGCTCTGTTGCTACCCAAAACTGAAGGGCAAGCGCACTAGCCTCAGTGAGTACACAGTGGTCACTCCAATGCTAAACCCCTTAATCTGTAGTCTTAGAAACAAGGCCATAAAGCAGGCCTTGAAAAAGCTGAGGATCTATACGGGGGCATTTTTGGGACTTGGGAATTTTCCTGAATGACATTGCAATGACAGATACAGGCCATTATAAATCTTGCCATAACCTACAGAATTGGGTGGGAGAAAGTGTAAACTG